>CM016565.1:24807440-25101723 GCA_003412495.2 Echium plantagineum
CAACTAATAATCTCCCCCCCCCCCCCACCCAATCGTCCATTATTATTGTGAAATTAATTAATTTAACAACATATTAAAATACATAAATAACAAATTGATACATAATATGTTATTATTGTGATTTGATTGTATTTGGATCTTGATTGTGTGTTATGTTATTATTTGTTGTTTTTCAACATATTGAATATACTACCGAGTTATTAATATTAACATAATCATTGAAAAGAAGAAACATCCGATATAACTACACTATTACAAAATAAAATACAAATCTAATCAACGTCGAGTCGTCGATGGTGTCTAGGTTGAGGCAGTTGCTTGGTCGAAAGATAAGACATAAATGCCATTTTATGTAATTAAGATTGAGGCAGTTGCTCGGTCGAAAGATAAGACATCAAAGCCAATTATTTAATTTTAATAACTTGGTACTATATGCAATATGTTATTTATGTATTTTAATATGTTGTTAAATCAATAAATTTAACAATAAATATAATATTATAAGGCGTCGGAATGGCTTTAGATTGATTTAATTCTGAAGCCAATCCGAAGTTGTTGTCATGTGATAGCTTCGGATTGGCTTCAGAATGATTTATTTCTGAAGCCAATCTGAAGCTATGCTCTTTTATTTCATGGCATGCCCAATAATTTTTGTTCCATGTTACATTATGATTATATAATTTGAAACATGAATTCTTAATTGTTTTTAATAGGTACTCGATCTTGATTACATAACTGGCTTTGTCTTATCTTTCGACCGAGCAACTGCCTCAATCCTGATTACATAAATGGCGTTGATGTCTTATCTTTCGACTGAGCAACTGCCTCAACCTAGTCACCATTCACGTTGATTAGATTTGTTTTTTATTTGGTAATAGTAAAGTTACATCGGATGTTTCTTCTTTTGAATGATTTTGTTAATACTAATAACTCGGTAGTATATTCAATATGTTGAAAAACGACAAATAATAACATAACACACAATCAAGATCCAAATACAATCAAATCACAGTAATAACATATTATGTATCAATTTGTTATTTATGTATTTTAATATGTCGTTAAATGAATTAATTTCACAATAAATAATATAAGGCTTCGGATTAGCTTCCGAATTAAATCAGTCTGAAGCCAATCCGAAGCTTCATCATATAATTCTGAAGCTTATCCGAAGCTGTTATCATGACTACTGGAATTGTTGATTCCAATTGGCTTCAGATTCTGAAATTGTTGGTTCATGTTTACTTCGGAATGGGTATACCATATCAATCCAACTTCTTCTATATTCTCTCTTCCATTTTCTCTCCAAACTTATACTTTGTATACATTTTTGTACATTAATTGATAAAGAGGTAACCATCTAACTTTGAATTTGTATTCTTTTGTTGTTCTAATATTTTATCTATTTGACTAATTTTGTCTAACTTTTTTTCCTTCTTATGTTATTTGTAGGAAATATTGTCTTCTTTAAACTATTTGAGATATTTATGTTTTTTGGATAATGTTTATATTTTCTTATTTATGTTTCCATGTTCGTTGTATGTGTGTTTTGACTTTTCTTTTATTCTTGTTTGTGTTCTTTTGTTATGTTAGTTGTATATTTTTTGGATGTTTAATCATTTTATGTATGTGTTTGGGTATTGTGTGCCTGGTTGTTATTTTGTTTTTGATGTATTTTTTACTGTGTTAGTTGTATATATTTTGGATGTTTAATCATTTTGTGTATGTGTTTTGGGTATTGTGAAGTAAGCCGAGGTGATGCATTCCTTGATCCAACTAACATAAACAGTAGGAAAATGGAAAAGTTTAAGCACCGATCAAAGAAAATTCCAATTGACTGAATCAAAAGCTTTCATGATATCCACCTTCATAGTACACCTGGATTTCCTTGATTTTAGATGATAAATAGCCACCAAATTTTTCATCAAAAGCATGCCCTCACAAATATTTCTCCCTGAAACAAAAGCTGTCTAATGAAACCCACAATCTTGCTCAAAACAGTTTTTATTCTCGCAACTAGAATGGAAGTAATACAGTTGTAGATTGTATTACAACAAGAAATGGGCCTAAACAACTCTTTCATACTTGCGGATTATCGGTCTTCGGAATCAGAACAACATTTGTATTATTTAATGCTCGCGATATGTGACATGTTACAAAAAATATTTTAATAGCCTCCAGAACCCCGACTTAACCAAGTCTCAAGAATGATTTTAGAAATTACCAAAAAACCATCAGAGCCCGGACTTTTCCCCTTCTTCATCCCCAAAATAGCTCTTTCAATTTCCTCATTTGTCACCATGGCCCCCGAACATTTTTACATCACTTTCATCAAACTTCTTAGTTAAGATAGGATGCAGGATCTCCTCACAATTCCCTACCAAGTTCCCTGGATAAGAAAACAAGTCCTTATAAAATTGGACCCCTTCATTTTTAACCAACTAGTAATCGGTGAGAGTAATGCCCTGCTTATCTTTTACAGTCAATACTCTATTTCTTGTTGTTCTGTTAACATGTTGAGTCTGGAAAAAGACGTATTCACATCGCCTGCTGCCAACCAAGCAACACACCCTTCAATTTTGTCCTTGCCTCAATCTAATTTTTTGACGTCAAAACACAAAATAGGGGGCAAATATAAAGAGAAATAGTGTAATCCATGTTTTGAAAAGAGCGAAGTTTCATACCCTCCCGCGCAAGCGTCCGGATAGTTTGAAGGGCCAAAACAAAATAAGCCTTAATGTTTGATTAGTTTGGTGAGCAAATGGCTTCATTGATCACTCACGTTTGTTAAAAATACTATTCGATCACCCTAGATAGACTTTGTATAATTTCGATCACTTATGTTGGGTATTATGTATATTTTTTGCCACTCACACGTTTTTTCGTACAACTCTTGGTTTTTCCAAAATGTTAAAAAATTTCCCAACATGAGTGATCGAAAGTATACAAAGTCATACTTGGGTGATCGACTAGTGTTTTTTAACAAACGTGAGTGATCAATGAAGCCATTTGCTCTTGTTTTTTTTGTGAATTAGCAGTGAAAGTATGAGTACAATAATATTACAAATAACGAATAAGAAATTACTAACTAATAAAGAGTTAGAATAAAATATATGACAATTATCTCCAACAAGACTTGAAACTAGACCTCCTACATGAAAATTGGATGAGATGCCACCAAACGAGATGATCGACAAAATATTTGAATAGTTGAGTGGACACCTTTCCTTTTCCTTATATGGTGGAGTTGATGCCATTTTAACAAGCATCATTAGGCATCATCATGACACTCATTCACTCCACACCTCACTAACCAGTAACCACCTCCTTTTTATCATTTCCCTTTTCCAGTGGGTCATCAAATGGATGAGTCTTGGAGGTTGAGAATGGGCATGAATATTCCTCCCGACTCTCGCCGCCGCTCCACCGAAGACTGCCGGAGAATGCTCTCCGGCGACCACCAGACCTCCATCCTTCTCGAGCCCCACGACTTCGATGACGTCTTTGGTGGCCCCCCTCGAATCGTCATTGCTCGCCAGATGTCGTCCGGAATCAAGCATCAAGAATCCTTCTACGACGCCGTTTTCCAGCAGCCTGAGGATTTGGGTCTCGCTGGAACACTCCCTACAAGAGGCCGGAACTTGCCGGAGTTCAAGATTCCGGCTGGTCGGAGGAGTGAGCTAGGGGGGTTCTATAGTGATATATTTGGGTGGGATAATGAGGATGATGATGAGGTTGTTAGGAGATTGAGGACCAGATCAGGGTCCAAGTCCAAGTCAAGTTCCACCGCCTCCACGTCAGCCTTCAGCTCGGAGGAGCTCAGCCCTCTCCAGGCGACGAGTGGCGGTTCGAAAACTGCCAACAACGACGTTTCACTGTTTGCTTCACGGCTTAGGTATCTTTCATACTTCCTCCGTCCTAAAATAGTTAGGTTTTGCCACTATTTTTTGTCTTGACGTTTTCAATTTTCAATGCAATATATAGATATATTTTTCTCTTTAGCTCCTAATAAATTTTCATAATAAATTGTAATCATCTTGTAAAATGCATCTTCCATTAAATATAGGTTGTCATTTATTTCCTATTCAATTACATTAATTAGGACGCCCTTGTAAAATTACACTATTTATCAATAGTTGTGCAAATTGTTAGAACGTCAACTATTTTGGGACGAAGCAGTATAATTTTTTGAGTATTTGTCTTGTAGCAACTGTCTTTATTCCTCACTTTTAGCAGATAGTGTTAAATGTACTAGTGTCATTATCAATATTGTGACAGGGATGCATAAATAAAGGACTATTTTGGTGAATTTGGAACTTCTTTTTGTTGTGAATTTGGACAACTTTTCAGCTGAATCTTATTGTATGGTTATTGTGGTAACAATCGTTTCAGGCCGATAAATATTCCGAGTAGATGGACCTCGACGAAAATGATGCATGATGAGAATGATAGGCAACAGGATGAGGTGGCAGCCACAGGAGCATATCCATGGAGTTATTTGGGAAGTAATCAACCCCTTGAACGCGGGAAAAGCTCTAACAATTCTGGATATTGTCCTGGAAATTCCTCCCCTGAAACTATTAGTATCGTGCCTGATTACTCGTATCGAAGTTGGAAAGTAGGGGGATCGGATGATTATTTGGATCCGAATTCTCCTTTATCTGCAGCGTCTACAATTTGTCTAGAAGAACAGAAGGACGCCCCAGCCGGTAAAACTCATGATGAAATGTTGGTGGAAGACAATGACATAGAGCAGGATGAAGATGATATTGATGAGGTTTTGAACTCTATTGTCATTGAAATCAGCTCAGATTACAGAGAACAAACAGATGATGCAATAGGTGTTGATGACGCAATTGCATGGGCTAAAGAGAAATTTCAGAACTGTCCAGAGTCATCATCATGTAAAAAAGAACATAAAC
The DNA here is from genome assembly GCA_003412495.2 of Echium plantagineum. Lineage (NCBI taxonomy): Eukaryota > Viridiplantae > Streptophyta > Magnoliopsida > Boraginales > Boraginaceae > Echium > Echium plantagineum. The sequence goes on from CM016565.1 coordinate 24,812,363, forward strand.
TCGAAGAGCAAGCGGCTGAGAACTGTCCAGAATCATCATCATGTAAAAAAGAACATAAACTCGAAGAGCAAGCTGCTGATGCAGTTGAAGGTGTTTGAAGTGTTCTTTGATTCCTTATTTTCGGATGATTATGAGAAATATTGCATCACTTATCCATAATGTGATAGTAATTTTTAAGTTTGGCGTGCTGATATTTTGCAGGAATGGCTAACGAAGATTGTCAGGTTTCTGATGGAAAGAAGATAGATACACATGGCTCAACCGACGCAGCACCTCAGGTAAATGCTTCTTAGTTGAATCAACTCCACGAAATCCATCAAAACTAGATGCCATCTAATAGTTTAAGTTCGTATATATGGAACACCTTCCCTATCCGATTATCATTCGTTTATATGGAACACTTTCCCTACCCAATTATCAATCCGGAGAAAAGACCTATGAGTACAGTAAGGAAGTCAACAGGGGGATCCGGCTTACAACTGAGTCAATCCTCCACAAGAAATTCGGCTGAATCACGTACTATCATAAAAATTGTACTTTGGAATCAGTCCTACCGTTACAGCTCGCAAAAGGACTCGAACTATTTCATTATTTTTGTTCTTTTTGGGCCAGATAGGCAGATACTAGATTATTAGTTTACCAGATTAAATTCGAATGCGTACAGATAAGAGAACTAGTGTCTAAGAAAAGAACCTCATTACATTCTAGCTCAATAATACTTGTAATCTTCCCTGGAAGCTCGTGTGAGTCAAACACCCGTTCTTCTGAATCACCTCTTCTCAAACCAAGAAAATTAAAGAGGTGATACTGTATCTTTCTAAGAGAATCAGGTGGTAATACTTCGTCATGCTGAAGTAAGATACGATTAGCTCCAACAATCATCGTAACAATCACAAACGTGATCGAATTTATCTAATATTCGCTGATATATTATTTTGGCTTTAAATACAGTTAAAGTAGCTGTCATCTTCTGATTTTATTTTATTTTCATTTTAAATGTAATTGTAGACAGAAATGGAAGTATTGGACGAAACTGTCAAATTGTGGTCATCAGGCAAAGAAAGTGACATCCGGTTTCTACTTTCGACTCTGCATCATGTAAGATTAATAACATTCAAACCTAACAGATGTTATATTGGAACTATAAGTGTGAAGAGGGCAGATAAGAGAAGTTATTTTGACGAAAATGTTTCAGATCCTATGGCCGAACAGTGGTTGGGTACCAGCTCTAGTGACAACTCTGATAGAAAGCGCCCAAGTGAAAAAAGCTTATCAGAAAGCAAGATTGTGTCTGCACCCTGACAAATTACAACAAAGAGGGGCAACACTTCCACAGAAATATATTGCCGAAAAGGCATTCACCATTTTGCAGGTAATTTCAGACATTTGTAGAGTTATAACGAATAAATTACATCCCGGTTTCTTCTATAGCAAATGGTCATGGGGAGCATGGAGTTATATTTTCAAAAAGCGTAGTAAGTACGTTACAGTTGCCATGTTATTTGATCTGATTGTATCAATTTGGTTACAGGAGGCATGGGCTGCATTCATATCGCGAGATGTTACGCAGAGGTGATATAATCCTTTTTCACCAAAATGGCGCTGTATGGGTGAACCCTCTTGGCGATGCACGTTGTACGTCAAGTGCTTTATAACGTGTCCTGAATGCTCATTGAAGGAGTCATGGTTGTCCAATGGCCTACTTGTTGAAGTAACATAATATGAAGAGTTCTATTTTTTGTGTGCAGAAGAAATATAAATGTAAAAAAATAAAAGAAAACATATAGGTGATTTTGTAAGTTGGGTTGTTTTGTGTGTGCCTCAATTCATTCCTGTGTGATGAAATTATCTCTACGTTGCTTGAACTTATCTCTATACACATCCAATATATATTACAGTATTTTTTCATATTCTAGCAATGTGATATTTATCATTACTTAAATTTCAAGAAAGTAAATGCGGAAGCAATAACGATTTACTAAGCAGCCACGAGAGCTTGGTCGAGCTTTCGTCTATGGAGAACAGAATAAACAAAGAAGAAGAATAGAGAGGAGATCAAAGAAAGAGATTAACTAAAATGAATTTGATTTAACGAACCTGCATGTACAATAGGATAGCTGAGTGGTTTATATAGACACCATTGACCAATTAAATAAAGACAACGCATTAAAATATGACACCTCATCGGCCATCGGGTGAGTTGGACAATACTTAATCCAACATAAAATTAGGGCTAGTGTTAACTTAATTAATTTGGGAATTTTCTATTTTATCGAGCGAGTGCAAATGTTTGCGACTTGTGTAACTGGCTCAAAGTTCAAACCGACCGAGCAACCGACCGGTTCAATAACATGCCAATCAACATCCCCCACAAAAATAACTGGCAGCTGATTGCCATTTCAATGGCTATAACATAATCACACAAAAATTAATCAAGTTGGTCATAACATCAACTCTATTAGATTTCTTTCAATTAAGAGAGTAACATTTACAGACGGCCTGGTGGGTCAAAGAAAATCTTTGACCTTCATACTTTTGAACTAAAAATGTACTCTAATGTTCCATCGAATCCACGACTTCAGGTGCTAATATGCAGTATCTAAACCTGAGGAGAAGCTCTCTCGCCTCCATCCGAGAAAGACCCGAAAAGAAAACAGAGAAAAGAAGAAACACAACAGGAAGGGAAGGGTTGAACCATTGTACAACTTACGCGAAAATCATTTAACAAAACTGATGGGCTGCTCAGGTCTGGTACATTATCTGCTTATATGATCATTAGATGCATAAACATGTTTCCCTAAATCTCTCTGAACTTTAGATTCAGTATCATGTACAAACTTAATGGACTCCGAAAGCCGATTTAGCAAGTTCACCAAAGCAATCACCTCATTTCTTTGCACCTTCAGCTGCATATACTTTTTAGTAAGCCTCAAACCATAAAGAAAATATGGAAGTACGACAGATGAAGGAACACAATATAACCATTAAATTTACTCTTTTACATCATATTTTCATCTATCGTGATTTTTAGTTTTTGTCATTCGAATATTACTTCAGATGAAAGACTAATGGAAACTTACAATTTGGAGTGGTAGCTCTTGACCATTGACTGAAAATAAGATTTTCAATGCAGTCCCAAGACCAAGGACTTGTAGCTTTCCCCACAGGCGACACTTCTCACATCCCACACAATCCATTATTGCACTGTAATAATATAAAGAAAAATTTAGAAAAATAATATATGTTCATAGGTGCCAGAGGTCCGGTAAAACCACCTGGTGTACTTATATGGAGAACTACATCATGCTTATGTTATACTACGTACATGTTTCACAAAAACTAATGCGCAGAGGTAGCAATTAAAATATAGTCCTTTAGATGTAAACTATATTGAATGATACAAACAAGATGTGTGAGTAAGGAGTAAAAATGATACTCCCTCCATTGCAATTTAACTGGGAGACTTTTTATTCAACAAATTGTCAACCGAATTCTGAAGAAAAAAATCAATCCATTAACTTCTTTTCAAAAGATGTATACAATTAGAGACTACAAGCTACATACTTGTATGTCAAAATATTAGATATTGGATGTTTTTTATAATATAAGATTAATGTCCTTAATTCTAATGGGTAAGTCGACCCTCCCAATTAAATTGAAATAGAGGTAGTACTACTTGTTAAGTAAAAATTTCTCACACAATCTTGAACCTCTACACCATCATTTAGCACCACGCAATAGACAGAATGCACAAAGACCAAGTACAGTCATAGAGAACCAAAGTGATACGAACCTAATATTTTTAAATTGTGTCTGAATTTCTTGTATTAGCTCAGGTCCATTTTCACCTTTCCATAACTTGGCCTCATCGAAAGGTACAGGGCATGCAGCTTGTAGTTTAGGATTATAAAGCAGCTGTCTCATTAAGGATTGTGTTTTCAGGTCCTCCACAGGGTTTCCAGTTTCATAGTCAGCCTGATCCAGGAAACTGGCTGCCTATAGGTAATCCAGAGATTGCACTTATTATATAATCAACACATATATTATATGACAAATATGACTATCGGTAGTGTAACTTACTTTTGTTACTGCTCGCAAAACAAAAAGGGTGGTGAAGTACAAATTGCGAACACGCTCTGGATACTTTAGGACACGGTCATACATCAATGTCAGGTTTTGACCCCACTGCAAAAGGAAAAGTATAGGGTGAAAACATCACACAAACTAAAGCATGTTAAGATCTCCTTGTATAGAAAAATTGTACATTAATATTTTGTGTTCCAATAAAATAAGAAGGCAAACAGATGTCATGTCGCAATTAAATATAAGTCATTTTAATATTTGCGAAGAATCGAATTGTTAGATAAGAGCACATATGATATACTCGAAAATCAGCAAACACTTAACTCGTCTGAATCCCAATTCAGTTAACTAGACACCAAAAATAAAATATAACAAATTATAGGTAGTGCTGAAAGTGATGTCAAATTTGTACCGTATTTGTTGCTTCATCAAGCAGATAGCCAGCTGCTATATGGATTGAGATGGAAGAATGAAGACCAGATATCAATTTGTACAAAATTTTCTTCTCTGGGCACAGCTCCCCAGAAAGATCTGTAGAGAATAGTTAACATAAAATTCATCTTAGATTAATTCATATAACTAGAAAGTAGGCACCTCAGATAGAAAATATCTATAGCTACAACCTCAGGAACTTAGTATGTCAGACATCTATCTTCCTACACCAATCATTACTCTGTCCACAACAAGCTTGAAAGAGAATAAATATGCTTAGAGTGTCAGAACAATAATATTGTTAAAAATGGAAGCAATAGTGTTAAGAATGCAACTTCAAAGGATTCGGTTTGAAGAAAATTAGTTCCATATGAGTACTAAATCTTAATGACAATAATATTCACTACTCTAGACAGTTCCACCAATATAGATTAAAAAGTTATTAAACAGGGAGAGGAAAAGTCAACTGATTGAAGCTTAAGCCTTGAACATGAAATTGAGGTACATCACATGAAGGTGATCAATGTAATACATATTTCAGAGCACAAACTTTTACCATCCGTGATCTTAAACTATTTAAATCCTTGTCGAAAGCAATATAACCTATGGGATGTCAAAAAAATAATTTGGATATCTTTGCATGTGAAATTGGTATCAAGCTCAATGGAAATCCTTACACTTAGGACAGTTCTCTGAATATATAGCTTCCCATATTCTTCGGGCAGATGGGCCAGTATAACCAGTATAACGCTCAGGATTTAGCTGAAGATTTACATACGTCATCTCCTCTGTCATTTTAGTAAAACAAGAAAGAAATTACTCTACAATATCAATCTTAGAGATCAGGAATCATGAATCAAAGTAACGTAAGGAAACACAAATTCAGAGAACTCTTTAACATAATGAAAGAAACAAATGCTCTGAAGAAATAGTCAAGGGAATTCTGTTAGAGTCAATAAAAAATCAATCAATTAAAAGCATAGTTAGCAAGAGATAGAAAAGAAGTGAAAGAAATGATCATGGAGAGAGCATTTACAACCGAATATAAGACCATTTTGCATGCAAATGAATAAGAATTAAAACTTTAAAAAAAAGGCCAGTGGAAGCACCAGTGTCTGTCTCATCATCATTGGTCCAGGGGTTGTCAACCTCTGTCCACCCTCTGAATAACGTAGTATCAATCGTACGATCAACAGCAGCCTCAGGCTTTTCCCCTTTACATACAAGATCATTTGATGAAAGAGTGTGTTGTAGTGGATTCTTCAAGGCTTCAGGAAATTCATTATCAGGACATTCACATACGCTACAGTCTCGTAGTCGGCACATGCCATCATCAGGCCAGAAGGGGCAATCACACCACAGCTTAACCTAAAAAGGAAATACCATTAAAAAGGCGAAGGCAAAGCAAAAACGATATAAATGTTTCCAGCCCAGTTATCATTCAGAAGCTAATAACGCTTAACCCATTCCGATGTGTCGAGAGAAAGATATAGAGTATTCCAATACTTCTTAGGAGTTCTTTTTGATACTCTTTGGTTAGACATTTTTATTCACCTGAATTATAATAAAAACTAAGTAGAGGATGCGAATCACCTAAAATGTCTGTAACTAAAATTTAGGGGCAAAGGAACTAATCACGTGTCACAACATAAGCGCATAAATAAATAAATGAAACCCTTATCCAGATAGTTTCCCAGTTACAGGAGCAGAAGGAGCCACGGTCACCTAAAATGTACGCAAGTAAAACTTTGGGCAAACGGAACTAAATAAGCTTCGTAACATAACACCATAAAGAACTAGATAAAGCCTTGTTCAGATGTAATATCTACATGTATTGCTGGATAGAACCATTACCATTATAACAAAATTCGGTATGAGTGTATTGAAGTGACACGCATGACTATTAATAACATTTTAATAGAAATCAGAAAATGATATTTCATCTTCAGTCCAATGATAAATCAACTACATCTATGAAACACAATGTAATGAGCCAATGAGAAATCACCTAAATCAGGCAAATCTCCGCTTTGAAATTGTTTGTGTAGGTAGTTCGGCAATACAAGAACAACCACATGTTCGGTGAAATGAAATATGATTGACATGCAAGACAATTATAATTTTATAATTTGAACCTACATCTGTACAAATAATATACTCCATAATTATTTCTGCAGGAATCCGTAACTCGTGTACTGATTATTCTTGAAAATACTGTACTTTTCTAGAGCAATATACATCAAAAAATAATGTGAACATGAGTTGTAATGTCAATATTTCAAGTAAACTGTCAATACTTATAAACTGTGCGTTACATATACAACAGCCTCGTCAAGTGTATAAGGCTTCATGATCTGTTTATTATCTTCACAAACCGAAATGCAACAAAACGTGGACTTAATATAAAATCGGTGATCAATGCCATCTTACAATAGTCCTAGTACAGATCATACATACATAAAAAGGGACATTCAATTGGAGAATGCTCAGTTCAATGGTTTTAACCGACTCAATACACAAGCCGTCTCATACCTTGAAATATCTGAAAAACGGAGTCTGGACGATCTCTTGGAGAGACGGATTCAACACCTCCTCATTAATACGATTCACAGTTTCGTAATCACAACAACAATCCTCAATAATTCCACTCAACTTCTGTGCACCCTAGTTAAACCCACATTAAACCAAAACCTCATCAATCAAAACTAAACACGACTCGAAATAGCGTTCCCTTCAAATTCAATTTAAATCATGCAAAAATAAGAATTATTTGAAACGAAACGAATCGAATAAATTTGAAAATTTACCTGTTTACAAGTGCACGTTTTGTGATTAAAATGAAATAGCGATGAATTATGGTGGTAGGCAAAAGAGAGAGCTAAAATGAGAGCAACAAGAGCACCTCCGATCCAAGCCCATTGGTGACTTTTTTGCTTCAATTTAGTTTGTTTAGTACTATTCACCATCTGATTATTTTCTGTTAAACACAACTGATTTTGGAGATTAATTAGTTTTCGTAATTTATGTGAGAGAGGGGGTTTTGGTGGTGGCGATTTCGGAAACAACTGGCGGAGCCACCAAAACCAACGGCTGAGAGCCTTCTAGAAGAGGAGCTTTGTTTGACTAACGTTTCTAACAAAATGGACGAAACTGAAAATGGAGAAATTTGGTAAGATTTAAGAATAGTCTTCGCTATACCATACGTGTTTTTAGACATGAAATTACTATTTTAGGGCTGGATGATCTTCCTCGTTTAATGTACTTCTAAATAGGGAGAGGGCAAAACAGAAATTTAATCTTAAGTAACTACCCTTCCGATGTGAATCCGCCAAGTAACAAATAAAACGTTGGGTGTGGCAATTAAGAAAACTAGTTATTTGTGTATCCAAATTCTAACGTTTGTAAATACGTTTTATACATTAAGATTGTTTAATGAACTATAATTATGGATATTGGAGCACTCACAATCTCACATCAGCTTCTCCAAATTTTCAATCGTCACTTTTTCTATTTTTGGAGTTTATTTTTTATATGAATACTTTAGCAGCTCTCCTATTAATCACTTTAAACTTAAAAAATAGATATTTTCACATATCGTATAAAATATTTAGCATAAAATTAAATTTTAAAAAACATATAATAATATATTACATATGGATGTTCAATAAAAGATATTTTTAATTTATATTTATATATAATGAAAAATATTGAATTACTTTTTACTCCCTCCGTCTCTAAATGATTGGTACATTTTGATGTTTCATGATCAACAAAACACGATTTCAAACATAAATATTTCATATTCTATATATGAAAATATTATAAAAAGTTAATAGTTTAAAAATATATATTGATGCAAATCTAACAAGATATCATATAACTATATTATTTCTTATTAGTTAATGAAAATTACTGATCAAAGTTTTTAAATTTTGACCATGTAAAATCAAAATGTATCAATCTTTTAGTGATGGAGGGAGTATTTATTTTTTATATAAATGAAAAAAGAGAAAAACGGGAAGAGAAAATAAAATAACTTCAGAATAGGGGAGTATAAATTTGAGGATTGAACAAGCTGTGTGAATAATTTTTTGGGGTATAACATATTAGAGGAAAGCTGAAATAGTAATATTTTAACCATTATTAATTTTTTTTTTCATCCCCTAATTTAACTTTTAGGGGTGCTGATGTGAGTGCTCTTAGAAATCTCAAAAATATAAAACATGTTAAGAAAAAATTATTAAAATTTATTTGTTCGTTAAAAAGTTCAAAAAAAGTGGTTAGTTTTTGTGAGTGGTGTGTAGTTATTTTTTATATATATATTTTGGCTTAAATTCTTCATGTCCCTAAATTTTGGCAAACTGGCAAGTTGCCTCTTAAACTTTCAAACCGGTCAATTTGTCCCTTGAACTACCCGAACCGATCATTTTGGGATTTTTAACTTAAAATTGATAATTTTTGAAGCTTTAATGAAGAGCAAAATAGTAATTTTAATAAACTTGCTCTTGCTCCATTCTCCCTTCGCTCTAGATGTTCTTGATTTGGAGTTCAAAAGCGAATGTAAAATATATTGGAGTTCTTTTAAAAGAAAAGACAATTATTTAGAGTTAATCAAATAGCCTAGTGGAAAAGGCTCTTGCTACTTGCTAGTGACCAAGAGGTCCTGGTTCGAAACCCACATCATCGCTAATTTACAAAAAAAAAAAACATTATTTAAAAGAAAATATATATTGAAGTTTTAATGTCCGGAAGCCGCAACCACCATCCCCACCCTAGCTCCGGCAGTCCCATCTCCAGCTGCCCCCTCCCCTCCCCTACCCCCACCCCCCAAACCCCATCTAACACAGCATGTTCGATTCCCCCCCCCCCCTTCCCGCCCAACGAACACTTGCCGAACGGCGAGTATTGAAGCAAACTTAATAGCTTCAGGAGACCAATTTACATGGTCAAACTTTAAAAACGTTGATCAGTAATTTTCATTAACTAATAAGAATAAGAGATATTGACCATGGATGGATATCGGCCAGTCAAGCATGGGGGGGTAATCGAGCTTGGTCTCCTGAAGCTATTAAGTTTGTTTCAATACTTTTTTGGCATATAAAATAACCATGAAATCGTATTTTGTTAACCTTAAAAAGTCAAAATGTGATAATCATTTAAGGATGGAGGGAGTATAAAATAACCACAACGGTCTATTACAGTATATGTTAAAACTCCTGTATTGCCCTTTATTTTATGTGAAAATTCCTAAAATGATCTGTTCGGGTAATTCAGGGGGTAAATTGACCAATTTAAAAATTTATGGGACAAACTGACTAGTTCGTCAAAGTTCGGGGAAGTAAGAAGAATTTAAGCCATAAATTTTTAATTAAGAAATTATACATTATATTTAGTATTATAGCTATAGGTAAGGATGATATGTGTATAGAAACAAATTTTGCTTTAAATTGAGAAAACTATTTGAAACATTTTGATAGTATTTTATAATAATTTTAGAATTAAGTATACCGTAATAATAATTCAAAATTAATTTGTTATAGAATTACAATAAGAATTATTTAAATATGACAACAATTTTAAAATTAGTATGAATTACTTTAAATTACTAAATTGAAACCAATATACTAATATTATTTTATCTCATTATAGTATGATTTTGTTAATATATTTTAAAATATTAATATATTACATTTATTATTATCATATACTAAATAGAAATATTAATATATTACATTTATTATTATCATATACTAAATATGTAAGGTAAATTATTTAATTCATATCATATACCAAACAAGGGAATTGATTGATTCAAAACAATTTATTTCCTATTGTATTCATTTTTTACATTTATTTTATTACCTCTCTATCGATTTTTTTGTTCCATCTTAATTTTTAAGTTTATCATTTATTAATTAGTGATGGAAGTATAAATATAATAGTATTACGATTAATGAAAATAAAAATTTGTAAGAAAGAGTTAGAATGCAATATAAATGGTACGCTCATTTAAGGCGCCCTTGCTTGGTTAGCCCATCGCCCAACAGAGGAGGTGAATCCTAGATGTGCCTCTAGCTGCTCGGTACTCCACCTCAAGAGTGCCCACGGAGGCTGGGTAACCACCCACAAACAGATCCTCCCTTGAACAAATACAGAGTTACTCATGCACCTGCCATGGATCGAACCCACACACTTATGAAGAAGCACACTCTTATAGTGAAGCCCCTTACCATTTGAGCTATACCCTATGAACGAGTTAGAATGCAATATAAAACAATTATCTCTAACAACAATTGGACCAGACTTCGTTGGGTCAGATGTTATCACGCTATTATCGATAACATCCAACCTAGTTTCCTCTTGAAATAAAACAGGTTCGGGTTGGCGCAGATTCTCGAATCTTTATTACACACCTTTCTCTCTCTTAAGCTGTCTCTCTCTGTTCGATTAGGAGAGAGAGAGAGAGAGTTGAAAGTAGAAGTCCACAGTTGAGAAATGGCGGAAGATCCTATGCCTACTCGCTGGTCCTTTCAGGTGCTTTTTTTTGTCTTCAAATGTAATTTATATATATTAAGTCGCTCAGACATTGACTGTGCACCGATAGTATGCTTAATTGCAAGAAATAATATTTTTATGTGTATAAGGTCAATGTCGATGAAGCTTGATAGCTTTATGTCAAAATCATGTCTCACCAACTTCTTTTTAGCTTCAGCTTCTTCACTGCTTGAAATGCTATGTACATTGTTTTTCTTGCTTCAATTTGTTTGATAAATGCTGAATTTTATGATAATTATTGTAAGTATAATCAGGGACAAAACCATGATGGGGAAAATCTAAAAAACTTAAATAGAAGGGCACAATCTAGTATATTTAAGAAAAAACCGACGCTTTTGTCAACTCTACTACCACTACACATGTTGCTAACTTATATGTTATATCCTTAATTCTGAAGAATCTAGAGGGGGCGCATGCCCCCCACCCCGTTAATGGTTCCGTCCCTGAGTATAATGTGCTTCTTCGATTCTAGTTAGTTTGTCCATACTTCAGTCTGTGCGAATCTGTTCATTAGTTTTGTTATAAGATTTTCGGTTATTTTTTACATGAAGTTATGATGACAAAAATGACAATGGACGACGAAATGTGAAATTGTGATATGAGAAATGAACAAATACTCATGATAGTTGATGTTTTGGGATCTTTTATCTTACTAAACTTGGAAAATTAAGAACTCGCCTAATGAGATTGATGATTATAAAGGTGCAACTTGATGATATTGGTGGGTAATTGTTGTAGGAAAAGTATATACTCATATATATAAACTAAATAATTATAGTGTCCAAAGTAACTTCGAATTACCCCTTCCCCAATTATATAAGGTATATAAAAAATAATACTCCGTTCCATTCCGAAAAGATTGTTCAGTTCTTGTTTCTTGCCATTTGTCAAAATTAACAAAGCTTATAGCAATAATACTGACATAAACATTGATTTGAAGAAAACTTGTTATGTTAATAGTAATGTACTTAAGAAATACTATCATTGTGTATATTTTTCACCAATTATTATACAACATTACAAGAGTTCATAATCTAAAAAGTCGTATTAGAATTCAAAATTGGACCGTCTTTTCCGAGATGGAGGGAGTATGAATTGAATAACAGAAGGATTTCGAGTTGTGAAAAACATATACAGTACATGAGAAGAGTGGCCTGATCTTATATTTTATTTTAATTTGTAGTGAGTGTTTTGTTGTTTTTATCTAGGATTTTAAGTTGTTTTATGATATTAAGTTTGGGAGGAAGAAAGCAACAAAGGAAGAAGGCGCTGCTACTGGGAATGGCCAAGTGGAAAATAATGAGGCTTCTTCAAATTGCACACCAGATGGACCTGAGTTATCCATTTACGAACAATTCCGCAACCAGGTACTGTTAGTTTGATTACATGTAAACTCTAAGCTGTTGCTCTATCTATTCGACTTATGGCGTGAGTAAATATTCTTCCTCAGGATCGTGGACAACAAAATGGAGTTTTGCGTACTGGAAATGATGAAAAGCCGTATGGTTCTTTGGTTACCTTGTCCTGTCTTAGATGTGCTGGTATTTTGTGAAAAAAATTGTCCAATGATATCTTCTTCTGAATGTCATTATGCTAATGATTAAAATGTGTAACCATAAAACATAATATATCCAGTCTTTGAGCCAATCGAAATTGACTCACAGCTTTAAATATGATATTCTCTCCTTTTCCAAATCCTAAAAGACGCTCACTATTTATCGAATAATAGATGCTTTGAGCCAATAATTCATGAACTTCGTATAATATTTTTTATAGTAATATTAATACCATTAAATGTGATGTACTAGCACCTCTTAGGTTGAGTCATTGGAGTTTTAATTTATGTTAGCTGCTGCATTTCTTTTAATTTATTCATCTGTTAATGTTAAATCCTCTTATTTCCAGGCGGAAATCTCTACTTCCTCCATTTGAATCTGCAGAAATGCGCACTTTAGCAGAAAGTTTAAGTAGGTAATTATCATCTAAAGTAGATTTCAACCTGGATCTGCAAATCATAGTAACTGATAATGAAGTGTGCTCTCGACATTCGTATTAAAAATGTGAAAATTGAAGCATCTTTATTCTGTTTGATGACAGGGATATAATCCGTGGTAGTCCTGATGTTAAGTGGGACACCATTAAGGGTCTGGAGAACGCAAAGAGGCTCTTGAAAGAGGCTGTAGTTATGCCAATTAAATATCCGAAGTAAGATATGCTTTTGAAGTTCTTAGTTAGCCCTTACAGTAAAAAAATTTGAACTCCGTCACATGTATAACCTATTACATTTGTCACATGAAGTTCATGAACCGTCACTTCATTTTTATACTGTGGTTCCGTGTGAAGAAAATAAAAAAGTTTGCTACTCCGTATGTCATTTATATCATGCTCAGACATTATGTTTCCCCTGTCCTAGGTACTTCACTGGTCTTCTATCACCGTGGAAAGGAATTCTCCTTTTCGGTCCTCCAGGGACAGGAAAGGTGTATATAGTCTCTCCCTTCTTCAGAGTGTTAATAAATTATATTAACCTTGCACCCATATCCAACTCCATTTTTATGGAGTACGAGCGTTGATAAATATTTATTTTCTTAAATGTGTGTCTTAGTACTCTACCTTCTTCAAAATTGTACTATATTAACATACTTTTAGGAAACAAATTTATTTGGCTAAAATTCTTTTGGCCCCTTAAACTTTGACTATCTGGTCAGTTTACCCCTAAACTTTTAAAATCGGTTGTACCCCGAATTACCTGAACGGACTGTCATCATTTTTATTTTTCTTTTAATAATTTTTTCATTTAAAAAAGAGCCCCAATATATTTTGTTTATTAAAATTGACCCCAAAAGCCTATTATATGTCGAATTTTATTTGATCCTTTATTGAAACTTCAAAATATGTCATTTGTAAAGTGAAAATCCTCAAAATGACCAGTTCCGGGGGGCAAGTAGACCAATTCTAAAAGTTCGGGGGGGGGGGGGCAAACTGACCATATCGTCAAAGTTCAGGGGCGAGATGAATTTTAGCCAATTTATTTTCTTGTTGGTCATTTTCCATTCAATTAGCATCCTGTGCTCTATATCTCGAATAATTTTTTTGCTTTAGTAGTCCCCTTCTTTTGATTTTTACTCATACTTCTATTTGATATCTGCAGACTATGCTGGCTAAAGCTGTTGCAACTGAATGCAACACAACATTTTTCAATATATCAGCATCATCAATCGTTAGTAAATGGCGTGGTATGTTGTGAAATAAAAGGATTTTTCTTGTTCTCTTCTGATTGTTTTTATTAACTGTGAGTTTAAATCACTATTTTCAAACATAATTTGTCTTACATATTGTTGTTTTCCCCTTCATTTATCGAATTTTGATTGCTGAAATACGTAAGTTGTTATGCAATAATTTGTGTGACCTCAATATAAATGTAAAAGATATAAATCATTAGCATACCAAAGAAGAAAACACAATATTCTGGGCATATTAAGAAATTATAAGCCGATCGCAGTTCATATGTTCTTCTGTATTGACTTATGCTGAATCATGCTACAGGTGATTCCGAAAAATTGGTTAAGGTTCTTTTTGAGCTGGCTAGGTATCATGCACCTTCAACTATATTTCTTGACGAAATAGATGCCATCATTAGTCAGCGTGGTGAAGCACGCAGTGAACATGAAGCAAGCAGGCGCCTCAAGACTGAGCTACTTATTCAGGTTTGACACTTACCGTCACTTTACATCTTTAAGCAACTATCTTTTCTGCATATCTCATGATGTCCCCTGGTGGAGATTAAGCATGTAAAAGAGCATGGAATGCTCGATTCGGCTCTTTGTCCACAATACAAGACGTTTCACTATTCTCAAGTAAAAAATTAACATTATTTCCCTTTTCACCCTTAACTATATTTAACTTTTCTGACTCTTCATAAATCCTTCGTCTCTCCTGATACTCCCCATTAAAAGTCATCAAATTTCTCAATCAACCAAAACCAAATTAGTATTAACAATGACAAAATAATAAGAATATGAAAGAACACGAATTAAATACGTCACGTACAAGTAAATGGTTTGTATATTTGGAGAAGTTATTTTATTGTATATTGACCATAACTTTGACAAACCAAATTAGAAGCATAATTGACAATAGATGATGCCGTTATTGAAGATAATGTCGAGGAAGCATATGGTGGGTGGGAGATATGTGTGGCCAAGGTTCTAAAATTTTCGGCTTTGCATGATACCCATTTGGTTTTTGAGAGGTTTGGTCTTCGGTTTATCAGGTTTAATCAAACACCAAGTATTCTTGATTTTCCTTGATATTTGTTCATAAAAGAAGAAAATAAGGATGATGACGAAATCTCTATTTGGTAGAGGGCTAGTGGTGAAAAGATGGAGAAATTTACAATTATTTTGGTGTTAAATTGAACTGGGCTAATCATAGGTTCTTCTCTCCATCGGAACAATGGCGGAGAGGTGAGAGGTGAGTGGAGAGGAGATATAATTCGACTGGGGTGAAAGAATAATTTTACTTGTTGTCTTAATGTGTGTGTCATAGGCTAAAACGAGCTCCAATTTGAATTGGAGAGAGTAGTTGATAGTGTTTGCACTTAACTCTTGGTTCAATTATGAAACAACCTTACCTTACTCCGCCTAGGCGGAGAGCCTCTCAGAGACATTGGGGCATGTTGATGAATTTTGTACCTGAAAATTTTGAATTATCGATTGAAAGATCGGATCAAACCTCGAACGGTTCGAACAAAAATCAAACTTCTATTTTTCTGGTTTGTTCTTACCTGTTAATTATCTGGTTTGTTAATAGATAGTGCGACAGATTTTATGATTTATTCTAATGGTTTGAATTCAGAAGTATTACAGCATTACTTATTTAGTTAAGAGACTACGTTTGAATCTGATTATCAGAAAGCGTACTATCTTCAAAGTTAATGAAAATCCCTTTATACTTTCTGAATTATGAAGACTTATTTGCAGACACTCAATTATTAAGATCCCAAAAGTTCTTAACATAATCTCCAAATTCTCATTTCCTGACCTTCTCAATGAAATATGTTGATCCTAACAGGTACACACATGGGGGCTTTTTTTTGTTTATAGTATACTTAAATATTGTATTATTTCGCATGGTCTTATTCCATCTCTTGGCCCCTTTCACTTCCCGTGAACTTTAGCTGTGCTACAGCTTCTATTGCAACAGTTCGAAGCTGAAAAGTGGTTGCACATCATTTGGTGGAGACTATGTAAATAAAATAGAGAGACAAATTTATAAGATATGATTTTAATTCATTTTGCAATCTGATAACGGGTTTTATGCTCATTCATAGATGCCATATTGGGAAAATGAAATTTATAACGAAACAACAGTTATACATCAACTCCTAGTTGACATAGCTGCTAACTTATGCTTGCTGTTTTCTTCCATCTTTGATAATCTTTGATACATACATTAAATCCAAAAGTTACTAATTCTTTAAATTGATTGCAGATGGATGGTTTGACTCGGACGGATGAACTTGTTTTTGTGCTGGCTGCAACAAACCTTCCTTGGGAACTGGATGCAGCCATGCTCCGTCGTCTTGAGAAAAGGGTACATGTTTTTAAAAGAAGTTTTATTCCTCAATTGAATAAATACAGAGTACTATAGTCACCAATAAGACCATAACTATATCACCCCCGGTAAAACTGACTAGCATGAATATTTGATATTGTTGTACACTTCTATTCTACATTTCTCCCATTTTTTAGTGAATACTGGAGCAGATTCTTCTCATATTGATTAATCAAGGACGTTGTAGGTGGGGGTTTATAAGGTCTTGAGCTAGAAATAGAATATATAGAAAGGTGAGTATAGGGTAGAACCCCGGGATTTCTAAACATGAAATTGTATAGTGCAATTTTTAGGAACTACGTCAATTTTTTTATAGAATCAAGTCAAAACACATACATTTTAGTTTACCTCATGTTGCGCGCCACTATTTTTAGGAACAAATATTCTCTGGCTTTGAGATATAGTGAAATAAATCAAAATGACTCGTTAGACTAACTATGGTTCCTATCAACTGTGGTAGTATTTGAAATTATCCTCCTTAAAATCTCAAGTTCTATTCCTTGGAAATTTGGAATTTTGAAGGTTGTGTGGTCATATTTTAACACACTAATTCTGTTTTAAGATGACACTATATTGGAAGCTGATGGAGTATGTTTATCTGATGATGCATATTAATATATAGATCCTTGTGCCACTCCCGGAACCAGAGGCAAGAAGATCTATGTTTCAGGAATTATTACCATCTTCATCCGACGGGTCAATACTTCCATATGATTTGTTAGTTGAAAATAGTGAAGGGTTTTCAGGTTCAGATATTAGGTTGCTTTGCAAAGAGGCTGCCATGCAGCCCCTGCGGCGTTTAATGGCATATCTTGAGCAACAAACAGAAGTGCCTGACGATGGTATGTTCTCCAAGTTCCCAGTTTTCAAGGGAATTACTCTTCTTCACTCTAATTTACATTTTCTTTGCCTTAACATCGTAACTATTACCATAGGTTAGATAACGATGCGTAGTCAGGAGTATAGTTCGTTTATGACGCCAACTATTATCACGATTTTTTGGTTATGATTTTGCCTCCGTTTACATCAACTCCTAGCTAATGTGAAAAATGCTTTTATTACACACCTTGAAGGTAGAACTTTAAACTGAACCAAAGTCTCCGTAGGATTTGACTTGAATAATTCGACTTGAAAGATGGACTTGGTGGTTCAAACCAAATCTTAAACCTTAATTGTAAGCGCGATCAATTTCTAGAGATACACTTGACTCTGCTTGTATAATTATGAAATTAATAATGCGTATAAATGTTATGTTCCAAAATTCAATGTAAATTACTCCCATAGTTCTTTTTTAGTTGTCTTTCTAGCTTTAATTTTTTGTTTTTAAATACTTGGCTTTCTAGCACAATTAATTACTATAATTTTACACTTTCAATGTACTTTTTAATTATTTGTTCTTATGAAATTATCAACTAACCAACTATATAGTTTCAATTGATTGTCATTTTACATTTTCGATGTACTATTTTCCTTAATCTATGTGTAAATGGCTAAAACAATAACTATATAAGAATGGAGGGAGTATGTAATCTAAGTACTAAATTACTAGTAGGTATTAACAATATCTATAACACATACATGAAAAATAGGATTTTGTTAACGAGAATGCTCAGATAAAGTGGACATCGATCGAGTTCATACGAGCCATGTTTGATCCGATTTGACCTGTTCAAAGGCCTACTTAAAGCTGCTGCTCTGTGATGAATTCATGGTATCGTGTTCTAAATTCTTATGATGTTTTAACTATGTGTAGAGATGCCGATTGTTGGACCGATTACTCATGGTGATATTGAAGTAGCCTTGAAGAACACCCGACCTTCTGCTCATCTGCATGCTCATCGTTACGACAAGTTTAACTCAGACTATGGAAGCCAGATACTTCAATGAAAGGTTCATTCGCACAGCTAAAAGTGGTCAGATTCACACAGGTGACCCATTATTTGTGATTATGCTGTAATTTCTCCCGATATGTACACTCGTTACTTTCCGGGAAAAGCTTGAAAAAAAGAACAGCTCGAATGGTAGGATCCCTTCGGTAGCCGTTACTTTCGGATGAACTTGCGGGTGCTATATAGTTGATTGGTTACTCAGATGTTCATCAAGTGCATGATACATTTGGTCTTTCTCTCCACAATTTATTTCCTTTTTTGAGTAAGAAAAGCAAGGGAGTCCGACTTAGGATACTAAACTTTTTTTTAGTAACACGATACTAGAGCCTAATTTGGTAATTTACACACTAATTTAACTAGTTTAATTTAATTTATGTCTTAAAACCAGAGGTAACTCTTGTTAGTGACCAAAAAGTCCTGGGTTCGATACTCACCTCATTGCTAATTTATAAAAAAAAAAAAACCAGAGGTACCTAATGTTTTTTCATTAAACCCTATAACTAGAGCCGTTAACGAGCCGGCCTGATCCGGTTTTGGACCAATCCTGTTCGGATCGTTAAGCAACCGGTTCACTCATAAATCGAATCGTTAATAAAACCAGTTTGATTTGTAACCAGTTCGAAATTAATTATGAAAAACCCGAAGCTTTAATTGATTCGGATAAATTCGAGGAAAAAAAATATTTGTTAACCGGTTCGTAAATCGTTTGAACTTCCAAATTGTCATTCGGTTTGTGCTCAGAAAGACAGATTTCAAAATCTGAGAGGACAAACTAGAGGATAAAAACAGGTCTATTTAGTTTTGGGTTATCCAAGATATTACAACAATTTAGGGGGTGTTTGATAAAAATATTAATAACTTAGTCTAGATGATTTTAAATACTTTTTTATTAAGTTTGTTTGTTAACTATTTTTGTTAATGATTAAATCAAATAAGATCTGGTTAAAATCTTTAGTGGATTTTTAAGTTAAAATATTTAAGTTAATTTTATAGTCTGAATCAATTCAGAAGGCATTAGTTTTAAATTTTTAGATCTATCCTCTAACTTAAGCCTCTTTCTATTCCTTCCTCACACATTTTTTCTTCCTTTTCTTCATCTCTCAATTCTTTCTGTATGGACCACATTATCTTCCAAAAACCTAAACTTTCAACAGTAGAGAACAAGCAACTGAAGCAAGTCACCTAAAATAAGGTGAAAATTGTATGCCTTTTTATTTATTCTATATAAAATTGATAATGCAAAAATGTACTAATAATTTTCATATGTGCAATTTTTTGTATTTTTTCAACAAGAATTTCATGATAGTTTATAAACTATATTGATAATTACTACAAGATGCACAACAATCGCTGATCCAATATATATGGTTAATTGAGAGCAAATTGTTGATCAGTTTGGCCCTAAAGTTAATTACTACACAAACTATTGAAGTTTTCATTACAAATTCTTGTTCTATTTTATATGTAATATTTGAGTTCTTAATATTGTCCCCGTTATATTTCGTTATTCTCTTGAGATACTAGATAAGAGATGTTTGATTCAATCTTTGGAAGTTATGTTTGTGTGGAGAATTGCAACATATTTTAGGTTTAAAATAATTTAAGAAAAAAGTAGTGTTTTGTCGACTTTGAGTAATTTAGTTTAATATTTATATTTTTATTAAACTTAAGATATTTCTTTAATCATATTTATCATTTTTTAATTATTTATAGTTTAATAATAATACTTTTATGCAATTTTTAGAATTTGAAAGTGAAAAGTGTGACTAAATTGTCAATTAATTGTAGTTAAGTAAAATTGTTAATATAACTCAAGTTCAGTCTTTTTCTTTGATGGTGGTGGTGTTAGGGATGAAGAAGGATGTTGGCGATGGTGGTGCTGTTGGGAAGAAGAAGAAGAAGGGAAAAAAAATTAAAGAGGAGGGTATTTTTAGCAAACATTTTCATTAAGGGTAAATTTAGAATATTGAGGGGGTGGGGGTATTAAAGCAAAAAAATTAATGAGGAAAGTAAAAGCTAAAAAAGATGGGGGAGGAGGGTATTCTTCCAATTTTCTCCAAATTGAGCAGCATTTCAAAGCCCCAAAAACGAAAGAATTTATTGGCAGGACTCGGCGGGGGAAGCTGTGAAGAGTGAAGACAAGATTAATAATATAAATAATTTACTGAATTAGTAATAGTAGTCAATTTTACTGAGCGATTATCGAGCGAGCTAACGAACAATTTTACAACTAAACCAGTGCATTGACAGGCCTACCAATAATCACACGTTCTTCTCAAAACCCACAACACGTTTCTTCAATATGGTGACAAAGTTTTAGCCAAATAATTCAACAACGAAAACCAATAATTCGCCAAGCATAAGGTAAAAATTTAAATTTTACATTTTTGATGTTTAAGAATCATAATTTAAAAGCAAAACATCATAATTTAAACCATTGGCTAATAACTAACCAAAGAAGGAAGATTTGATATTTTGTACTCCACACCCAAATCACACACCCAAAACCAATAATTTTGAATAGGGCAAATGGCACCGGACATCACTAATACCTGATTTATTTATCACATTTATTACTGACGTTCACTTTCGTATCAAAGACATCACTCATATTCCAATACTACTCAACCCGTCTATTTTTCGCAAATTTTGCTGAAATCTCATTTTTAAGCACAAAAGTTAGAAGGACAATTTAGTAACGACACTTAAAATTATACCTGTTTCGTTTTTAAAATTGCGTCTTTTCAAGATTGTACTTGTTAAATTTTGAGATTTTTCAAAAATTGAACATGTGCCGTTTCTCGAAAGCTTCAATTAATGGCCAATTGGGGGGAAATGTAATATCTAGAAGTAGTTACTAATAATTTTAAGTGTTGTGATTAAATTGCTCTTATAACTTTTGTGCTTAAAAATGCGATTTCATCAAAATTGCCGAAAAGTAGACGGGTTGAGTAGTATTGGAACATGAGTGATGTCTTTGGCACAAAAGTGAACATCAGTAGTAAATGTGATAAATAAATCAAATACTTAGTGATATCCGGTGCCATTTGCCCTTTTGAATATAGTGAAATCAAAAACAATTTCGTAATACTGAATTTGAGAAATTCCTAATTTCGGCTGATTATGACAAAGGTTAGAAATTCTATTTTACATATTCTAATATCAATTGTGTTTTTTGAATTGTGGTTTGACACTCTGTACTCACACATGTAAAAACCAATAGTTTTTGCAAATGGTGAAGCAACGAACAATTTCGTAAGACTTATTTTTATTTTGGTCCCTGTAAGTGGGACCGATGCGCAAATGGTCCCTGATAGTGTGTCACGGGTGCGGAAATGGTCCCCATTTTAACGGATCCGTTAGTTTTTGACGTTTTTGATATTTTTTAGTTCATTTTTGGGGCGATTTCATAATTTTGAAGAGTTTTGGGCATTCTGGGTCGTCTTGTAGTTCGAAACTTTAAACGGGCATAACTTTGCGCTCGGGTGTCCGATTGGGATGAATTTTATATCGATTTCATGTATTTTTTCGAGACGAATCCAATGGCAGATAAGAAAAGGTGGTATGGGTCATAAAATACATGAAATCAGTATAAAATTCATCCCAATCGGACACCCTAGCGCAAAGTTATAGCCGTTTGAAGTTTCAAACTACAACACGACTCTTCAAAATCATGAAATCACCCCAGAATGACCTTAAAAATATCAAAAACATTAAAAACTAACGGATCCGTTAAAAAAAGGACCATTTCTGCACCAGTTACACACTATCAGGGACCATTTGCGCATCGGTCCCACTTACAGGGACCAAAGTGCAACGGACACCCACTTACTGGGACCATTTCAGCAATTACCTCTAATACTATCATGAGTTTCATATTGGACCCTATACTATGATTTGTCTTTTTACCCCTAAAACGCCAAATATGATGTAATTTCGTTTTAAAATAAGGGCAAAATCGAAATAGCACATATATTAAACTTTTGGGCACAATTCACAAATAAAAAAACTTATTAAAATAAAAATAAATCTCAGGCTTATTTTCATTTTGGAACCTTAACTATCACGTAAGTTTCAAATTGGACCCTGATACTATCATTAGTTATTTGTAAAAATGCCTCAAAAGTTTGATATATGTGATAATCCGAATTTGCCCTTCTTTTAAAACAAAATTCAATCTAAAATTGACATTTGAGGGGGCAAAATGAGACAAAACGTAATATAGGAGATAATTTGAAGCTTATGATAGTATCAGGGTCTAATTTGAAACTTCGTAATAGTTCAAGATCCAAATGAAAATAAGCCATTTGGTAATATTGAAGTTGAGAAAATTCTATTTTAGATCTACAGATTACGGGGAAGGTTAAAAATTCTTTTTTACAAATTCAAATATCAATTTGTTTTTTGAATGTTGTTTTGGAATCGAGTGCATCAAAAAAATAATTTTTAATTTCGATTATTTTGCGACTGTCATCGAATTTTGGTTTTGATTATTCTCTATTTTCATCTAGTTGTTTAATAAATTTCTCATTGATTATTTTTTAGGGCAAAATATATCAGTCATCACTTATGTCTCACTCTTTTCACCATTTAATCACTCATGTTTTATATGGTTTCATTTAATCACTCATCTTATAAAAACGGTTACAATTGGTTAGTCAACTATCTCGGTCACCGTTGACTTTTTTAAGGCAAACTAGTCAATTCACATCTATTTTGTTACATATAAAATTTAAATTGACTATTTTGCCCGTCCTTGAAACTTTCTTAACTACCACACTTGCAAATAGGAGGCATAATTGTAACTTTACTCCTTTTTATTTTTTTTTAATTTTAGAAAAAATAGATATGAAATGACTATTTTTCCCTTCAAAAAGTCAACAGGAGACCAAATAGTTGACTAATCATTGATTGACCAGAAAAGTTGACGGGATAACTACTTGGGACCACTTTTGGAAGTTGAGTGAGTGACTGAGACCATATGAAACATGAGTAAGTGAATGGTGAATTGCGTGAACCATGAGTGATGGTAGATGCCTTTTGCTTTATTTTTTTATGTTTCATATAGTGAAAAGGTGACAACATGACCATTTTTTGTCCACTTTTGAAACATGAGCGATGAACAGATACATTTTGAAACATTAGTCATTAATTGTAAGGTAGTTGCAAAGATGTGTAATGAACAATGTCTTTGCCCAAAGTTTGATGTGAAAAGTAAAAGATGACAAAAATACCCCAATTCTTTTAAGAAAATGACGAAAATACATTAAAAAATCATTTAACGAAAAGCATTACCATTTTTGCCGACTTTCGAAATATGAGTGATGACTGATGACCAGTGACATTTTGAAACATTAATGATGACTGAAACAACACATGTGTTTATGAGGAGTGCATGTTGATCTACCAAAAAACATGAGTTGTTCCTTCATTTTCCCGCTTCATGTTTTTTCTTTTTTAAAAGAGCAGTCAGTGAGTAAGATGAAAAGATAAAAGGCTTTTTTGCATCTAGGCACCTGAACTACTATTATCTTTGCAAATAGGCACCTGAACTGTTTTTTGTTGCAAATAGGCACCTGAGCACCTGAACTTTCGACTTTTTGATTTTTTCAACATTTTCTGAACGCTTTTAATAATTTTATAAGGGCAAATTAGTCAAGCCACCTTATAAACTAACCAAACACACATAAACAAACCAAACCCACTAACTCAACCTCAAATTCTAAACTCAACCACCCTCTTTCTTCTTCACCAACTTCAACCACCCTCTTTCTTCTTCTTTCTTCTTCACCAACTTCAACCCACCACACCCTTTCTTCTTCTTCTTCTTTCTTCTTCTTCTTCTTCTTCTTCTTCTTCTTCTTCTTCTTCTTCTTCTTCTTCTTTCTTCTTCTTCTTTCTTCTTCTTCTTCGGTAGGGGGTCAAAATCGAGCAAGGAAGGAGGTTGAGGATTCAAAAGTTCAGGTGCTCAGATGCCTATTTGCAACAAAAAACAATTCAGGTGCCTATTTGCAAAGATAGTAGTAATTCAGGTGCTTAGATGCAAAAGAGCCAAGATAAAAGTATCAAAGACAATTTGAAACATACAAATAGTTTAGGAGCCAATATAAAAAAAAAAGCCAGATATTAATTAACATACAATTAATTCACGTTTGAACTTAACTTTAATAATTAGTTGTACAATTTAACTATTCATGACATATTTACGAGATTCTATAATATCATATTCCTAACATTTTGATGTGATCAATCTTTGATATCCAAACGTCCACCTAATCTACAAATAACCATACACATGAGAAATGTTTGACTCAAACTTAATACTACTACCTCCATTTCAATTTTAGAATACCTTTTTGTTTTTGCATGCCTAATTTTTATAAATCGATTATTTATTAATTTTCAGTTCAAAAAATATAAAGTTAATATTAACAAATTTGTATTGAAGAATATTTTCATAAACGTAACTTATTATAATTTTAATGTTGTAAACAATTAGTTATTGCTAATCAAAGTTAGACACGAAAAATAAAAAAGTCTTGTATTTTGAAATAGAGAGAGTTCAAATTATTGTCTATTTGACTTCTCTCTGAATTAACTGTCCTTATCTTAAAAGTGTGAACCCGTCACACTAACGGCTCCTACGCACCCCTAACCTGGAGTACACATATGAGGGAACCAGAGCTTGTCTGTTAACCACACTGAAATACAAGGTTCATTCCCAATGAAAATCGAACCTAGGTTGAAGAAACGCCTGTTAACTACTCTGAAATATAAGGTTCACTTCCAATGGAAATCGAATCTGGGTTGCATGAAGAGATGCGTTTGTTAATACTTTACACTCTAATTTTCTTTTATCAATTGAGCTATGTCGGAGACTCGGAGGGCACTGCCCTTATCTTGTTTTGGTGCAAGGAAACCACAGAATACAGATATTGATATTAATTGCAACATTTTGAAACTTCCCTACATAGACATGTCTAGTTGGGCCAAACTATTAGCACATGTCTCTTTCTTGTAATAACTCAACCAAGAAATTCTAACCAAGAGTTCAAATTTCAAAGTAGAGGCATATTGCCATGTTGGGGATAGATAGGTACTGATAGTATGAAAGCCAGCCTAACAGATAGGTGTTGCTGCATTTTAAAAAACAATTAGGCAGCTTTCATATTATCGCTAGCTAGAATACGCAAACAAGACCCCGTCGTGTTGGAAACCTTTCGAAACTGAGTGTTACATCTCAACAGAAGGGCCATACACAAAAAGCACAATAAGCGTCGTAAACCTTGCAGACTGTGTTGCTGCATTTTAAAGAACAATATAGTACAAATAATAATCGTTGGTTAGGCAGGCTTTCACATTATCGCTAGCTAGAATACACAAATAATACCTCAACTTGTTGGAAAACCTTTCATTACATCTCAACAGAAGGTCACACACAAATAGCACAATAAGCGTGAGAAAACTTACAAATTCGGTGTTACATCTCAATAGTTTATAAGCAAGACTGCATCATATGCAAAATGTTGTTGAAAGCTTGCCATGATGCTCGTTGCTCAGGCACCGGAAAATTACAAAACAAACTATGCAAATAGTTGTAGCAGATTATAGATAGACTTCACTATAAGATTTTGCACACAATACTTCCAAACTGGTGGTTACTAAACTATAGATATACATACACCAAAAGGCATGACCCATACGCAAACTATATAATCTCTATGCAAACAGAATCTGTGCACTTGATGGTGTCAGATCCGATAAAGTTTCTGGTGCGACAACAACTTGCCATTGAACAGAAAATTTGAATCTGTTATCAGTAGAATTTTGTGGGCACAACTTGACAATATAGCCTACTGCGACATGAAGATTGCGACCAACAACAATAATTCTGCAATCACTGCAATTGACAGAGAAGGGTTTGCATATTTGATCTGGTAGAGGAGGCCCTTCTACAATCTCCCAGCGATCATTATCTGTGTCATAAACCTTGAGCTTTGTCCTCTCATGCTCAGAAACCACAAACAAATTCCCATGAACCACGGCACTTGAACCAGTCCAGCCTTCTCGCAGACCTTCAGCCATTGTCTCCCAATTGTTGGTTCTTGGGTCATAAATCTGACCTCTGGGAGCAACATAGAAGGGCCAAAACCAGCCTTCAGTAATAAGAAGTTTCCCATTGAGAACAGCAGCATCGTATGCCGCCATGTTGGTATCCATACTAGGAATGGAGCGCCAAGTGCCCTTACAAGGATCGAGGACCTCAGCAGAATCAAGCTCAAAAAGATCTGTGTTGTTTCCTCCAGCTACATAAATCTTACCATCAATCACACCACTAGCGAAAAAAGATCTGGCAGTGATCATCTTTTTCATCACTGTCCACCGGTTCTTTCGCACCTCATATTTCAAAACCAAGTTAAGAGGACAATCTAATGCACTCAAACTACCTCCGAAAACAAAAAGTATACCTTCGCAAGGGATAGATACACACCCAAATCCGTGGGGGCAGACCTTATCCTTAGAAGGCATTGGAGGGATTGCGTGCCATGAAAAATGTGTCAAATTGAGAACCTTCCACTCTATGTTACCAGTACATTTGTGAAAAGAAAAGACAAAAAGCCAAGGATCATGGAAACCAAGCTCCTTTCTTCGGGTGAAAAATCTCTCTTTGCTCCCAAACAGTGAATACCAACGCTTGCAAACAGCTCTACAGTTAGTATGGTCGTCGACTGGAAGTCGAAGGAGGCAATTGAGGGCAATGTCATCAGGAAGTCCAGGAATCAGTGGATCTCCTTTCATGGACAATTCATAGTCTAACGAAGGATCCAGCAAAGATGATTGCACTGCAGCTAACCTAAACTTGGGGGATAAGGTCATCTGGGAATCACCTAACTTGTGCACAGGTGATTGCCTCGACGAAACTCTAATTCTTTGCATCTCTCTACACACAACTAAACAACTCCTGGACGAAACTCTGATCCTCCTATTGTTGCAGCAAAACCCCTAACATCAATCTTAACTGTTATCGCTCTTGGAAAACGAAGAAAGTCATGTATCTCTTCTTATCCTACAAGGCGAAAACCCAGAAGCAATACAATAAAAGAACTAATAAAACACAACTCAAAACCTACACAATTTCTTGTAAAGCCAATGAAATCAATACCTAAAGCTAAAGAACAAAACAACCTAACTTAACAAATCAAATAAAGTCATGATCTTTATATTTTAAACAAACTTATAGTCATCAAAACAATATAAAATTTCAAGAATCATAAGGCATAGGCAAAAGGGGTTGATACAAAACTAAAAATAACGAGGAAACGAAGCTTACAGATAATAATGATTCAAGAAGTAAAAAGAAGGAACAATTAAAGTGGCAGTAAAATAAACAATTCTTAAGAAGAAGGAATATACATAAAAATGATTTTGGTGGGCAAGCAAAAAACGAACCTGACTTAGATAGTGATAGTGGTGGTGGAAAGAGAAACAGAGCGATGGGTTTGAGGAAAAGGGAAAGAAAGAAAGAGAATAAAGGAGGGAAGAGAGAGAAGCTAGGTTAGACCGTCTCTCGTCCTTCACCTTCTTCGTATCATCAAATATCTATAGTTATTCTTCAAATATCGAGATTCAACTATTTTGTTTCATACCACTTCAAATTCTTTATAGATTAAAGACACGTTTGATCACGTATTTTTACCATCATATCATCTTTTGATCACATATGTTTCATTCTGTTCATTTGATCACACATTTTTACAGAAATGGCCTCCATTGCTACGGTCAAGATTTAAGTTAATCCATTGCTACGGTCAAGATTTAAGTTAAATATGAAAAGTTTGTAATATTTGAAGTTCATGAGAATATTTTACGAGTTGAACAAATTTACAATGTCAGATATTTTACAGTTCTAAATTTAACTAACATTTTGCCGACAGTAGTAACTAAAGCAACTTTTGTAAGGATGTGTGTCCAAACGAGACAAAATGAAACATCTGTTATCAAAAGGTGACGCGACGGCAAACATGTGTGATCAAATATCTTTAGTTATCATTCAAATATCTTTAGTTATTTTTTAAATATTGAGCAAATATTTCAAAATTTTATTTCATTTTCACTAATCTCTATCTTGTCTTGCACATCATTTTCTCTTGTAGAAACCAATAAAAGAGAGGAAATCAGAATGTTTTTGGTGTCCAAATAAGTTAAATCTAGTCTCTACTTATAGATTTTAAAAGATAAAAAATATTGGCGAAAAGAAAAATAAATTTGATAAAATAGTATGTCAAAAATATCAAATAAATAAATGGATTTGTCCATTGTGTACAAAGTGCATGACAAGAGTGTAAGTACACTTTTCTCATAATAATTAAGGGGTTATTGAATAATTTTTGACAAATAATCCTATTAATTAATACTTACTGTATGCAAATTATTATAAATAAAGTACAATACAGATAATAGAATAAGATAGAAACAAGATAGAGGAGAAAGTATTATCTTATTGCATTTTTCAAGAGTACAAATACAATGTATTGAAGTCCTATTTATAGGCTTCTTCATAGAATGCTAATGGTCACATAATTAATGTATATACTTATTACATAATCAATATCTCTAAACCAAAAGACATCTATATTCATAACACTCCCCCTTAGATGTCTAATAATCAAGAACATGCCTCGTTAAAACCTTACTAGGAAAAACCTTATAGGATAAAATCCTAGTGAAGGAAAAAGAGTGCATCATTCCCAATATAAGCATATAATGTTGCCTCATTAAAATCTTGATAGGAAAACCCGTTTGGGACAAAAACCTGGATCAAGGGAAAAGAGTACAACGCGTATTAACTCCCCCTCATGACCACATCATTTTACATCCTTTAGTCGACGTAGTCCCATATCTTGGATGATCTTTCATAGTTGAGGTAGAGAGTAGTTTAGTGACAACATCTTCCAAATTGTCATAGAGTAGTTTAGTGACAACATCTTCCAAATTGTCACATAACCGATGTAACATTCGTTATCCATAAAGAAGAACTTTGATGATATGTTTTGTTATATCCCATTTGATACATCCTTATTCGGTTGTGTCATACTTGCAAAATCATTTTCTCAATCAAGGTCAATGGGACCAATTTTCATATTACAAAACACAAGTAATATGATCTTCTGGATCAAATTTATCAATCAAATGCATTCACAATTTTCTTCGTGTATATAAAATTTATGTGTGTTTAGGTGATGATGTTAATATAGTGTTTTATAAAACTCAGTGAAATATATCAACACCAAATATTCACTTTGTATGTGATCTTTCAACATAGATCATATAAGTATTATGCATTTGCACAGCCAGTTTTTCAATAAATTGAATATGTTCTACTAGAACAATCGCATATCTATTGTACATTTAAATTCCTCTAAACTTTTGTATTGATAAATGGTGTACTCTGGCTCAATATCTTAATTGAGATTTTGTATGACAAACAAAACATATCACTTCTTTAGTATATATTATATGGTACTTCAGGGCCAAATAATTCTTTTGCATTTTCTCTTCATATTAATAATGCGCATTTATTCATATCTAATGATATATAACATGGTGCTCAATGAAACATATCAATAATATTTTATAGCAAATTTTCTCTTCAATAAATTTACTACTTTTGGATGCTCTTCAGGAGTTCCAATAATACTTTCATTATCGTAAATTAGCTTCCTCATCTTTACATTCAATACAATGTCATATAATATCATTCTCATAACCTTCTTTGGTTAATTAGTCACTAGGAAAACCTTGTGGACAAAAACCTAGTGGAAAAAGAGAGTTATTTCTCCTTAGATATGCCTCAAGTAATTGTCTCATTAAAAACCTTACCAAGAAAAACCCAGTGGGAAAAAACTCGGTGAAGGGAAAAAGAGTACAATGCATATCATGTCTCCCCCTGATGAAATCATCAGTAGCATGTCCAAATCATGCCATTATCACTTACTTGCATGGTCACACAATCATATTTCCTTTGTAAGATATACATTAAAATTGATTCTCCAATATCAAATTCATATCTTTCGATCCTCAAGGCTAAGCTGAATTAGCTTGTATACACATTTACAAGGTATTTGATTTCAAATCCTTTTTGTAGACAATAGTCTAGCCATTGAGAACTCTTCTAGAGTCACTGCACTATTTGTTCATGATAATCTAGTAATTGAAAACTCTTCTGAAATTTCTATAATTTAGAATCGGATCTTTAGTGATATCATGAATATTCAAGTTATCAACAAGAATAATTATATCAGTATCAAATGAAGATACGTAAGATTCACATCAACTCACACAAATTAACTCAAACGTTTGACCCCACATAATAAACAAACAAATATATCATATAATCACATTGCATGTAATAATACTGCAAAATAAAGCATATATGACATACTATTGATAAATTTATATATTCACGCGAAATTAAATAGAAAGACAATGCAAAAATGTCTAATAATGCAGTTCGAACTGTAATCCATCTTCCGGATGACTTTCACTTTATTCAAGTATTTATCATATTAACTCAACTGAGTTAAGTTCCCGGGAACATAGATATGTGCTTCAAGCACCATAAATGTACATATATGTGCTTCACGCATCATACATCTCTTTACATGTTTTCATGTATACTTATTCTTAGCATGCTATAATATAAGTCCTATACATTTCAAGAGGATATATTTTGTTGCTACCAAACAAATACAACTTTAATACCCTTTATCAATAGGTGTGTTGTGACACCGTATAAATCACTTAGTGCATCAGGGTACCAATACTTTGTGACAAAACTTACTTCAGTTATTTTCACAAGTACCCACCTAACACATAATGCACTAATTTCATGTTTCATTAGACTTCAGGTCTAAATTTCTCAATTGTATAGTGAGTTTAACAATACCCAATATAATTGTAACTGTATCATAGTTTCTTAGACTTCAGGTCTAAATTTCTCACCTTATACAATGAGTTTAGTTTACTCTTGATTGCGTCTTTTCTCTTTGGCCATTCATAAATATATGTCTATTCACTTAAAGACTTAAGATCCTCATATTGCTTGCATCATATGAAGTTTTTCATTTGTATGCAATATTTCTTGTCGACAATCTCGTTTTCGTTTCTCGTTCCACCATGTTCAAGATAATTGAGATCTCATTATATTCATGAATATTAGCATGTAAATGTCTTCCAGACATTTGTAATATCTTTAACTTATTCATGAGATATATTAGTTATCAACCTCTTCTAGAAGTGTTCATCTTCTAGACCATCATCAAATATTTTATTTTAGCTTTCAAATGGTGGAACTATTCGATATATAATGGTTCTTCAGGAACCTTCACTCTAACTTGAGCTTTACAACTGGTATACAATTTCATTATTATTTTGAAGTCAGAAATTTGTTTGGTAGTGAACTTGTGGTTCATAAATGTCCTCTGAACTTGTTGTTCATATTTATCCTTTGAACTTCTGGTTCATATTTATCTCTTGAACTTCCAGTTCATATTTACTCATTTTGAGGATCATATAATATAAGGATATTTCAGTATAATTTTCCAGTTGTATATTCTCTCCCCCTCAATGTTGAAAACATTGATACATTACAACGGAAAATTACTATTTTCGAGTATATAAATGTATATACCTTATAGGTATGATGAAAATTCGAATCACTCATCCATCGTGCATATTGTTGAAATTATACGATGCACGGTCAAATTTCAAGGGTATTACATTTGGTTTCTGACCAAACCAACTATATAAGGGGAGTTGTATGATAACTTTTTGGCTTGATGCGGAATATGTGTAACTGTACGTAGTATAACATTTCCCAACAACCAATTAAGGGTGTATGCATGTACTTCAACATGCCCCCTAACAATCAACTGGAAGTTTACAACATGTAGCTCACAAAACTCGTTAAACTGGATAAATATATTGACTCTCCAGTTAGCACTCAATTGAGTTTCATATTACTACTCTTCGCATCGTACATGATCCAGGGATGGTCTAACCTGTCATACAAAATAACAAAGTTATCGTAAATCTCAAACTCCAGGTTTGATACAAATAGGTATATATTTCAAGTAATAATACATTAGCTCTTCGAGAGCCTTGAATTGACATTGTTACATTATTGTCAAATATTAGCTCTTCTGGAGCCTTTAATACATTTGTTATATTATTGAGAAATGCTAGCTCTTCGAGAGCCTTCAAAATCAATTTTGCTTATATTATTGAAAACATTAGCTCTGCTGGGGCCTTCAATAATTTTGTTACAATATTAGAAAATACTAGCTCTTCCGGAGCCTTCAATAATATACTTGTATTTTTGGTTTTCTCGTATGTATAACAATAAATTTAGTCAATTAAGTTGACCGAGATAAATAAATAATTTGTACATATAAAATTTATATGACAACAATCACCATTTCAAGGGTGTGATACTAGACCCTTTATATATTTGACATCATCGGGTATAAAAATACCACCACAATTTCGATAGTAACAATGTTATTCAATATGTAAGGTACTTCTGGACCATTAATTGGTCGTATGTATTTCAAAAATAAAGCATGTATATTGAAGTTGTAAAATTCAACTTATATGAGTCCTTCAGTCTCATAAGTGATCCATAAGATTTCATATATTTTACTCTCAATACAATAAGGACTAGTATTCTTTACTAGTAATCACAATTTTTTCTTCGTATTTCGATACATAGTCAAGTCTTCCAGATTGATTGCGAGTGCAAACACTCCAAAATAAATATTTTCACAAGTCTCCTGGACTAATTGTGAATATCAAATAATCTAAAGATATTTTCATCACTTAAGGGATGAAATGCTTATTTTTGAACAATTATCTTCTAGAATATTCGTTTGTGCCTTGATCTAAAGATCAAGTTCATTTAATGACAAATCTCCGAGATTTAGGTATCCGATAATCATCTTCTGGAACGATTAATTTCAATATTATGTATCACATTAATTTACCAATAAATCTTCGAGATTTAGGTATTTGATAATCGTCTTCTGGACCGATTAATTATAACAAATTTGACATTGTTATAGAATATACAAATGCAATATATGAACTATACAAAACGTATAAGTATAATAAAATTAATCTACATCAACGTATATAAAATTAAATAATAAAAGTAATCGATACTGTTATAGAATGTATAAGTAATTGTCTTCTGGACAAATATAAATTGTCATCTGGACAATAAAAACAAATTGTCTTCTATACAAATATAAACAAAATGTCTTCTGGACAAATAAAAACAAATTGTCTTCTGGACAAATAAAAACAAATTGTCATCTGGACAAATATAAGTAAATTATCTTTTTGGACAAATAAAAATAAATTATCTTCTGTACAAATATAACAAAACTTTAATTACGACATAAAGTATCTTCTAGACAAATTGTCTTCCGGACAAATATAAACTGTTTTCTACAAATATAGACAAATTTATCTTCTGGATAAATATAAATTATTTTCTGTTGTCTTCCAGACAAAAATTGTCTCAATGTATGTCAGTAATAACTATAATTGAAGTTCCCAAATTCAAACCATTATAAACTCTCATAAAATAATTCATAAAATGTTATGTGCATAAACTGGATGCAAAAGGTCTAATTAAACAATTTAATTGAGTCCACAATTTTATATAAGAAAACGAATAATTACCGAAGAATAAGAAAACATTATTGATTTGAATTTTGAATCATATAGGTAAAATATATATGGCAAACGAACACCAAAACAATCTAAAAGCATGCTTACATGTTTACTTTCTCCCTTTAATCATATTAGTATATATGTGCCACATACAAAAAATTGATTCTCAAACGGAAATTGTCAAAGGAAAACTAGCGAAACAACATAATAATATATAATGTCAGTACTCATAAAAGGAATTTTATTCGCACCTTGAATCTCCCCGGTAGTGTTACTATGCGACATGAAAATTGGTACCGTTCTAAGATACCCATCCTAAAATCAAATTCATCAAATTCTTGATTATGGTTAGAGACTCGTGCTGATAACGTGTTATAAATAAAGTACAATACAGATAATAGAATAAGATAGAAACAAGATAGAGGAGAAAGTATTATCTTATTGCATTCTTCAAGAGTACAAATACAATGTGTTGAAGTCCTATTTATAGGCTTCTTCATAGAATGCTAATGGTCGCATAACTAATGTATATACTTATTACATAATCAATATCTCTAAACCAAAAGACATCTATATTCATAACACAAATATTATTATTGGAGATGGTCTTAGAGTTGTATGCTCATTTTTTTGTGAACATATAACTACTCTACAGTCTTTATTTAGTCCCCAACTGAAATGCTATTTTCACAAGCAACATAGGTCTTGGTATCTTTAGCGTACGTAGATCTCGTGTATTTTCTATGTAAAAAATAATAACGAACCTATAAAAGTTCAATTTCATAAACAAATGTTAGTCGTGTACAATCGTGCCGAAGAAATTATTTTTCATCAAAAAATTCAAAATAACGTCACTAATCAATTATCCACTTTGCAAATATCAACATGGTCATTGTTAAGATAAATTAAATACGAAAAATATATACTAATGCCTTAGAATCATCTATTTTTCATTTTCTTTATTCTTCTTTTTTTTTGCTAAATCATTTTATTTGTCTAATATCTAATTTCTTAAATATGCGATTACTAGTCAAAATTTTTGGAAATAAGAAATATAAACATGTCACATGTATGGATAAGAACGAAAATACATAAGACCATACGATTGCTATCCATAATGGGAGAGAGCTTTTGTCTGTTTATATAACAAATCGCATGATAGGACATAAATTAGGAGAATTCGCACCTATTTTAAATATTCGGAGACATGCCAAAAGCGATAATAGATCTCGTTGTTAAGTAGTTCATATTAAGTAAAAAACGTACTATATAAATATAGATACTTATGATTCATTAGTAGGAGGAAAGCCTATGCTAAAGAAGACAAAAACAAGGGTATATGCTTTGGGTCAACATATATCTATGTCTACTGACAAAGCAAGAAAGATAACTGATCAAATTCGTACACGCTCCTACGAGGAAACACTTATGATACTAGGACTCATGCCTTATCGGACATGTTATAAAATTTTATAAATTAGTTATATTGGGATTACATTATAATTTATTTTTGTGTTACTTAATCATTAATTTATATGGAAGGGTGTTATTTAGTCCAAGAAAATTTAAAAGTGCTACTTATCCAAATTCTCCTACTTTTGTTGGTGTGTTCATATTTTAAATTGGTAAGGGATCATCCTAAATTTTGTTTTTTCTTTTTAAAAATAAGCGGCAATATATTAATCAAATGAAAAAAAATATTACAAGCAAAGATAACTAGGTCCAATAGTCTCAGACCATGAGTAGTGGCCCAAGAGAGACCTACCCAAAAAGCCTCACAACAGCCCAACTAAAAGACTTAACCCTAACCTACCACACTAATATAAATAGAAACAAACCCTCAAACTAAAGCATTAGACCTGCAACTTCTTCTTCTTCAACTTGTCCAACCACTCTATAATATATTGATAGTATTCTTTGTCAAGCTCCTTAACGGTAGGAGTAAGCTGAAAAAAAGGTAACTGCAAAAACACACAATTTGTGTCTACTCGTGTCTACTGAAGTCTACAGGTGTCTACTGAAGTCTACTAGTGTCCAGAAGTAAATACAGAAGGAATTACCTTCATGCTTACATTTTCGGCTTCGTAGATGCTCTGCTTCGCTAAGGTCTTCTCCTCTTTAAAAGTCTCCCATCTTACGATTCTTGGAAGTCCATCCCCAACATATTTATCCAACACACCCACATAATCATGTTTCAAGAACTCCAATACCTAAACTTGAAGTACAAACGGAAATGTATATATCCTGAAAATTTTTGCCTTACACTATGTCATTATCTATAATTCTTTGAACATATGAGTCCACATGGTAACCAGTGTCTCATATACTAGTCTTCCCCATGGATATGCGTTGAACACAGCGGGGTCGTTAACCATCCAAATAGCCCGAGGGTGGACGCATTTGTCACTTTCCAAGATGAATACAAAGCTGTGTAACACACGTTTTGCGTAAATTGACACTGTCTTTATCTCTGTTTGCCTCCTCTTGCATCGACTCATCCAACTGTCGAAATTGCACATTAACACCACCGAGGAAATCCTGGAATGAACCTCCCGCGTCATCATCGTCTGCGGAATAGTTTTCAAAACTAAGGCCAATCAATAATGAGAACTCAAGATGGCAAAAAATATGACCCTTTCTTCCAATATTAAACTTGAGGGTCCTCCTTGAAACTCCATCCGACACCACCTCATCCCTAGTCACTAGCCAAGCTAGTGTTGGTGTTTGTATCACAAACCTCTCCAGTTTAGATATCAAATTAATTGACTCATACTCTTCCAACATTTTCTTGTAATTGTCGAGAGTAAGGAGTCGACGGGTGTCCACTAAACATTCTTCGCCCTATTGTTTAACCTTACAGTAACCATTACTGCATAATGAAATAAATCAATAAGTTACACCATTGGACACATAGTGAGTCACAAAAATTATAAATTGGTGTGTCGAATTGTCTATTAGTGTCTACTAGTGTCTAACCGTGTCTAGCAGTGTCTACCATCAGGTTTTTTACATTTAACACACATAAAAGTAAATCTTGTTTAGCAGTATCTACTAGTGTACTATCAGAATAGACTTTCAACTTTATAGCAACATCAGGAAAGGCAACATCATTATATTGTGAGTTGAACAACAACAAATTTTTTACTTTTTTCCAACAATCATTGAATACAATAACAAACCCATTATAAACAGGTGACTACAACAACAACATAAATTTTGTGAGGATTTCGTGGTGGAGAAACCCAGTATAAGCAAGAAGGCACCACCAACAAAAACAATTTGCACAAGTTATGGGTAACTGACTACAACAACAATTAATATGACAATATGACAACATAAGTTTGTTTTTCAAGTAAAAGAAAGCACGAAAATTGTTTTGACTAATCGTTGACTAAACAACAATATATAGCACCAAAAATAGGGGACTAACAATAAAAAGATTCAATTTTTTATACTATGCTCATATAACATAAATGAAAACGGAAAGAATTTTAAGCAAACTTACTTTAATTTAGCTTGAGAAAATCTGTGGGGAAAGTGCCGACTCTGGTGGAGCGTGGGTAAGATGACGACTTTAAGAAGAATTTTGGGAATATTTCTTAAAGGATGGTGGGGAAGTTGCCGATTCTCCCCATTTTGGTGAGGGGAGACGAAGAGGGAGATGAAGGAGGGAGATGAAGAGGGAGAGGACTGAGACGAAGAGGGAGATGAAGGAGGGAAATAAGAGAGGGAAATGAAGAGTTTTGAGTTTGATCACGAGTATTTTAGGTGAGAAATTATTAAGGGGCAATATAGTCATTTCAAGGGAGGTGTGTTATTTAGGCCAACAATTTTGGAGGAGTGTTATTTTCCAATAATTTTAGTGTAAGTGTATTATTTTATCAAATTTCTCACTCTACGATATTTTCTAATAAGTTCTAACTAACGCTTTTCTCACAGGAGTTAATCGAATACCCTAATAAAAAAAAACTCTTGTTAATAATCAAAAGGTCCAGGATTCGAAGTTCACCTCATCGCTAATTTACAAAAAAAAAGAAAAAACTCTTTTGTCACAGATGAGGTATATAACATTTTCGAAATTTACTTTAGCTAGTGATTTAATGAATAAGTTCATACACCATTGACCACTTTCCAAACAAATAATTTTGTAGGAAAATGTTTCCAAAAATATATTTAAATGGGCTATGATATCATCATCCTTTATTTTATACCTTTTGTTAGTACA
This sequence comes from Echium plantagineum, assembly GCA_003412495.2. Lineage (NCBI taxonomy): Eukaryota > Viridiplantae > Streptophyta > Magnoliopsida > Boraginales > Boraginaceae > Echium > Echium plantagineum. Next base: position 24,850,898 of record CM016565.1, read on the forward strand.
TAGGGTATTGATCACGTTTTTCTGTGAAGACTAACTGTTATACCATCCAGGTAATAACAGTGTGCTGAAGGGATCCAGTACATACAAGTATTGGACACAAGTGTTAAAGACATTGAAGACTCCAATCCACGCAAGAAGTCAAGGAAGATTCTAGAAGAGCAAGGCGTGTACTCAAGAAACGTGGATTAGGAAACATCTTATCATTAATGGCGCGTGTTTAATGCGTGTGTATGTATATGGTAACTTAGGTTCCTTGGGGCGCAACCAATGATCAAGATGGTAACAAGACTGGGATACACATTCCATATGTGGTGCGTGAAAGATGCAGCGTATATTGACATTACCATATTTGTCAATATATATGAGGAGGCCCATGACCTAGCTTTATAAAAGAAGACCTCAACTTCATTAGAAGCCGTCGACTTTTATCAAGAGAATTCAGAACAAACAAAGTCGTGTTTATTGTTTAGTTTGTACTAGGTCATTGTATGTGTTAAAAGACTAGATCTTGTCTTCTACTGAATGTCCTGTTGATATACCATCCGTTAGGTATATTCAACAGTGATGGTTTAATCTCTACAATCCATCTTCTCTTCGTAAGTATCGGGAGATACATAGTGTTAGGGTATTTTCATATAAGAGAGTCTAGGTGATAGGCAATAGAGTACGGGGAGCGTACTAGTAAGACCAACCTTGTAAAACTCATTATAGTGGATTTTTCCCTTGGACAGGCAGTCCCCCAGACGTAGGTGGTGTATCACCGAACTGGGTTATCAGCTTGTGTGCCTTTACTGTTTAGTATTTCAATTTGTGCATTGCTAGTTATACTGTCATACCAGTTTGAATAGCTGATCAGCGGTTCACACTTTCGATTGGTATCAGAACGGGCACTCAATACACAGAGTAAATTTTTTTTTTGAATTCCTGAAGCAATGGGACCATCGTGGCTTCAATCCCCACCTCTCCAGAAGGATACAGATTTCTTATACTGTAAGATAAAGATGAAAGCAATAAGCAAAGCAACCTGGTTAGCTGTTGTTAATGAATGGAGGCCACCTACTGAGGAACTTGGAGGGGTAACAGCAGCAATACCAGAATCTAGATGGAGTAAATCTGAAGAAGAAGATGCCGTAGCCAACAACAGAGCCATGCATGCACTACTATCAAGTGTGAACTCAACATGGTTCCCACTCATAGCCAAGGAATCTAGTGCTCACAGAGCCTGGTCTATCTTAGAGGATGTGTTTAATTCTAAATTTAAACTACTCAAACTAGAGGAGGTTGAGTTAAACTGGCAGGAGATCAAGATGAAAGACCATGGGACCATACAAGATTATTTTACTAGATTCCAAAAGTTTATAGGTCTAAGATTCTCTGTTGGCATGATGGGTCATAAGGAGAATTGTACCAAGAAATTTTTGAGTTCTCTTTCTTCAAAATTTCATGCAAAGATGAAGGCCATTGAAGAAATTAACTCTCTGTCTTGGTGTGATATTTTTTCTATAATGGGAAGTCTCTCTCTATGAAGCTCAACTTAATAAGAACAGTGATATGGCTGCTGACTATGGCCCCCTGGCAACTCTGATAGATCAACCTAACAAGAAGAGAAACTGTCTATTTAGGTGCTTTACTTCAATTGCATCCTATGAGTCTGATAAAGATAATGACTGTCAACTAACTAGTTAGAAACAGAATACAAAAATCTATTTCACAGCTGGAATGATCTAACCGAAGCCTTCATTAAACTGAAAGAGGAAAAAGAAAAGCTTGAGTCAGAAAATGTATGCCTACTCTCTGAAAAGACATAATGCAAATCAATAATTGGAGTATTAGAAGAGAAAGTTGCTAACTTGGAAAAAGGTATAAAGATGATGAACCCAAGCACCAACACTGAATGAGGTTCTACTCATTGGAACGCAGCCTGGTGATCATAGTGGGATAGGCTTTGGTAATCAGCAAAGACGACAAGCAGCTGCAGGCAGACGAGTCAAATTTTCACCTCACAATCAAGCTGTTCAAAAGGAAGTAAAGGAAAGAAGGAAGTGGAGATGTACCAGATGTGGAAAACGAGGACACATAGCTCCATTTTACTATACTGTCTATTGCAAAGGCAAGAATAGATATATGCCCAAACAAATGTGGGTACCAAAGACACAATTAGTAAGTCAAGTGGTAGTGACTAATGGTAGAGCACCCCAAGTGGAAGTCTGGTACTTTGACAGTGGAAGTTCAAGACACATGACTGGTAATACTAATCACCTTGTCAATCTAAAGAGGACAGACAAACAAGGGGTTGTGTTTGGAGGTGGCAAACAAGGGACTATTATAGCAGTAGGATCTCTCAATGTTCCAGGACTCCCTAGGCTGACCAAAGTAATGCTTGTCAAAGCTCTCACAACAAATCTCATCAGCATCAGTCAATTGTGTGATATAGGGATGGACATAGAATTCCCAAAAGAACACTGCCTTGTGATTGATAAGTCCAGATCAATTATAATGAAAGGGAGACGTTCAGAAGAAGATTATTATGTTTGGACATCACCTGATACTCAAGGCATCTGGTATGACACTAGAAACTCTGTTTTGAGCTGTGATTTACCAGTTACTACACAATCTCATAAAAGATGTGATCAAAGCTCTGAAAGGAAAACTTGGATGCCTCATCAAGAGGAATTTCAAGAAAAATACCTAGGTTCTATCACCGAGCTTGATAATCTAAGGAAAGAGTTAAATGATCTGAAAGTAAGGTTTGATCAAAGGTATCCACCAATTCAAAAATCCAGAAATCATCATATGAACTATGTTAATGATTGGGGGAAATTGGTTAAAAACCATAAAGTGAGAAATAATCACATAATTGATCCATCCAAAGTGAAGTGATATACCAACAGGATTGTGTTCAAAGCAACGGTTGTTCATTAAAAAAAAGGAAGTTACTTTTTGCAGAGGTGACGTCAGCGCATGCAACTTTTCGTGGAAACGTGGGAAGTTTCTTAATATACCTATTACTCTGAGACGGTTCATTGCTTCATCACTTCCAAATCAACTCAAAGACCTCCCCAACTGTTACACTTCTATCTCTCAAGCAAAAACCAAAAATCAAATGGCCAACTCAAGCGACAACTCAAACTCGGATAGCAGCGTACCCATGCCCTTGCAAATGAGATCTCCAGAAGAACCTCTGGACGAATAGCCTCTCGTTATGATGATGCGTGAAGAAGTTCCGGTGGGTGTTCATCCTGGAGAAGTGCTTTTCCTCCCATGGACTGACTCATGTAACTCTGCTATTCCCCCTGGTTTACCATCTGAGCATCCTAATATTTCAGACAATGTTGGTATGTCATCACCCAGGGTTTTTAGTAACATAGACACTGATGAAGAAAATTTAGCCGAGTTTTTGGGTTCTTGTAAAGAATCAAACCCTTCGACCTCCAAAAGGAAAAGAGTGTTAAGGAAAGGAGGAAAACCTGTTAGGGGTATCAAAACAGAAGTCAAACCAAACCCTGTTAAAAAAATCCTTGAGAAACAGAGGATCCCTGATGAGAAGGTTGTTGAAAATAGTGTTGATGAGATTAGGATTACTGGGTCTACCAGTGGGGTTGCCAACTAGGGCAAGTATGGCTGATGTGAAAGAAAAAGTCAGGGACATGTGTGTAGATGAAAATATAAAAGCCTCTCTAGAGAATGTAAGGATTCAATCAGAAAAATTTAGGAAACTTTGAGAAAAATTGAAAAGAAGGATAAAGGTGGTAAGAGAGCTGATACACCTGATTATAGCAGTAGGAAGAAAGCTAAAGGGATTCATATAACTAAACCTAGTGCCTCTAAAAAGAAACCTACTGGTAGAGGATTTGTGGATACCAGTTCTGATGAGGAAGAGATGACTGAGAAATCTAAAGAGAAAGGGAAATAGAAAGTACAAGAGTCCAGGACCAGGTCTGGGAAGAAGAGGATGTCTATGGATGACGATGCTTCTACTGATGACACTGATTTCTTTGATAGTGATAAATTAGATAGGTGGAGGATTTTATCTAACAGGACCATCATCCCTGAGAAGCACATATCAGAAGCAGTCCACAATATTACTACATATATGGATATTATCACTGAAGCTGGTATGCTTGATGTCATTCCAGAACCTACTCAGTACTGGCCTCAGCTTGTAAAGGAGTTCATCAACAGCATCAGTGAGGAGATTGAGAATCCCACTCACCCTATGTACTACAAAATCAGAATCAGAGACAAGGTGATGGAGTTTAGTCCCTTGATGATCAACAGAGCATACTGCAGAGCCAATGAAGGATACACTGGAGATCACCTCAAATTGAATGACATAATCAGCAAGCTCACAGCTGACAACATCAAGAGGTGGCCAGAGAAAGGGCAACAGCTGCAAGCATCTTCCCTCAGTATGAAATACACAGTGCTTCACAAGATAGGATTGTCTTGCATTGCTCCCTCCTCCAACAATACTAATGTTAGTGAGACTCTTGTTAGGGTGATGTTTGTTGCAAGATCGGGTGATACAGTGAACTTTAGGCAGCTGGTATTCAATCAAATCATCAGCCATGCCACATCCAATGCAAGTTTCAAATCCATTAGTTTTTCTGCATTACTCAGCACAATGTTGATCAGCCAATACCCTGACATTCTGAAGCCTTCTGATGGTGCTGGAGCATGGACTAAACCCCTGATACTCAGTAAGAAATTGATGACAAGTCACATGCTGGACTTTGAGATAAACATAGCTGACAAAGAACCTGAGCTAGAAACTGAGGACAATGCTGTCAAGGCACTCTTTGCTGCCAGAACTGAAGAAAGGGCCAGACTCATCAAGGAGATTGAGGAGAAAAAGCTTATGGTGCAGGCACTTAATGAACAACTCAAGCAAAACTGCCAAGCCTGCTGAGTCTGACAATGATGAGTAGCTGTGTTTGAAGAACCCCATGTTGGCTTTGAGTCTATTTTTATGCCAATAGAGGGAGAAGCTTAATGTCTATCTTTAGTGTTTACTCTGCTGAACAATTTAGAACTATTTCGTATTTCCTCTGTTATGAAAAATCTGTTTGACTGTCTTAGGACTTTTGTGACTTTTGTGATGTTTAGTTTTAAAACATCTGACTGTCTGTGTCCACCAAATTACTGCTGGTTGGACTGATATCTGGTTTCTTAGAACCATTGTGTGTCTTTTAAACACTTGTTCTAAACTCTGCAAACACCTAGAACATTTGTGATAAAAAAAACATGCCCAAAGGGGGAGTTTGTTAGTGCAGAGGGTATTGGTCACGTTTTTCTGTGAAGACCAACTGTTATACCATCCAGGTAATAACAGTGTGCTGAAGGGATCCAGTACATACAAGTATTGGACACAAGTGTTAAAGACAGTGAAGACTCCAATCCACGCAAGAAGTCAAGGAAGATTTTAGAAGATCAAGACGTGTACTCAAGAAACGTGGATTAGGAAACATCTTATCATTAATGGCGGGTGTTTAATGCGTGTGTATGTTTATGGTAACTTAGGTTACTTGGGGCGCAACTAATGATCAAGATGGAAAGAAGACTGGGCCAAGATACACATTCCATATGTGGTGCGTGAATGATGCAGCATATATTGGCATTACCATATTTGTCAATATACACGAGGAGGCCCATGACCTAGCTTTATAAAAGAAGACCTCAACTTCATTAGAAGCCGTCGACTTTTATCAAGAGAATTCAGAGCAAACAAAGTCGTGTTTATTGTTAGTTTGTGCTAGGTCATTGTATGTGTTAGAAGACTAGATCTTGTCTTCTACTAAATGTGCGGTTGATATACCATCCGTTAGGTATATTCAACAGTGAGGGTTTAATCTCTACAATCCATATTTTCTTTGTAAGTATCGGGAGATACATAATGTTTGATTTTAGTAAATGAGTCACTGTTGTACACTTGTTGATCGTTGTTTTCCGTTGGTCAGTTAATTGAGTAGGAATAAGTGGGAATAACTGATTTGATTTTAGTAAATGAGTCACTGTTGTACTTTGATTTCAATAAATAAGACGGAAATATATATGATCCATCTAAGTGGATAACAAGTATGCATTTTAAGACTTTACTTAATCTCATAACTTTTTTTAGGCCATTAACGGATGACATTTTCAAGCATCATGTTTAAAAAATTATTTGAGGACACATTTTCAAGCATCATGTTAATAGACTTTGTTAGGAAGGTATTTTCAAGTCCAAAATATGTAGTAGATGTAGGAGATTCGAACCCAGAAACTCCACCACAATATTTGGTATCATTGCAAATTGAAAAACAACTTATGTTCAATAGATGCCCAATTTAATGTTATTCTCAATCCGACTTATATTTTTTTTTACTAATTCTATTACTATAACTAAGTTTTAGTTTTATTTTATCTTAGTTTATTAATTACTAAGTAATTATATTCCTTTATAGTTAATTAATAAAAATTAAAGTATTAATAAATATCCAAATGAAATGAAATTTAATATAATAGCATCAAACTAAAATTTAGTTATAGTAATAAAATTAGTAAATATAAGTTAGATCAACAATAACATTAATTTGGGCATTTTTTAAATATAAACAGGTTGTACCTCAATTGACAATGATGCCATACATTGTGGTGGAGGTCATGGATCTGAATCCCCCACCTCTACTATTTATTTTGGTAAGCAACATTAACATAAAGAATCTTTGTTTTTATAAGGAAATAGAGTTATTTAGGGAAAATGGGATCATTTGAGTCAAAAAGAGTTATGGGGTCAAGCCAAGTCTTCAAATGACACAACACCCCTAAAATTGTCTTAAAATCGCATAAACCCCCCAATTTGGGCTAAAATTTTCGTATAAAAGTTAAAAATTAACAAAGGTATTAAATTAGGGACCAAATTCTCACCCCTTAGCCACTAACAAGGACCATTTGCGCATCCGTGTCATTTTTTGAGACCAAAATGCAACAATGACCCACATACTAGGAACAAATAAAAATTCCCTCGTAGGAATGACACAAATATGTATTATATATATTTTCGAGAAATTTGGCAGATTGACACTTTTTAAAGCATTTTTTTAATTTGAAGCACACCTCCTTTTTTTTTCATAGGACTAGCACACTCCCTTGCAATTTGTCTATTTTGCCCTTAAATAAAACCCTCACCTTCTTCTTCTTTCTTCTTCACCATTCCACCGCCATCATCTCACCACCACCATCAAAACCTTTTCTTTACAAATCATAACCACCACCACACCACCTTCACAAACCCACTACCAACAACAACCTCGAATTCGAATCACCTTCATCTTCTTCTTTGCAAACCACCCACCACCACCACCACCACCTATCTCACTTCCCCCCCCCCAAACCCCTGTGGAATCTCGCCCCCCCTAACCCCTGTGAAATTGCGCCTCCTTCACCCCCAAACCCCATGTGAAATTGCGCCTCCCCTCCCCCAAACCCCATGTGAAATTGCGCCCCCCTAAACCCCCTTTGAAATCGCGCCTCCTCCCCTCCCCTAAACCCCTGTAAAGTAGCGCTTCCACCCTTGTGATGGGGTGGGGGTGGGGTTTCGGATTTGAATTTGTGGATGTGGGGTTGTTGATAGTAGTGAGTTTGTTAAGAAGAAGAAGAAGAAGAAGAGAGATGGAGAAGATATGGTGGTTTCGAACTTGGGTTGTTGTCGTTGGCGGGCGGTGGCTTTGTGAAGGTGGTGGTTGTGGTTGGTGAAGAAGAAGAAGAAGAGAAGATGGGGAAGAATAAGGAAGAAAAGGGTATGTGTGTAGTTTGTTTTAATTTTAAGGGCAAAAGAGTCTTTTCATGAGAAAGTGTGCTAGTGCTATGCAAAAAAAAAAGGAGGTGTGCTCCAAGTTAAAAAAATGCTTTAAAAAGTGCTAATCTGCCAAATTTCTCATATATTTTCTATGAAATTTGGTTGTATTGTCTTTGTATAGTCTATCATGATTCACTAATAATGTTTACGTAAATGGTCTCTAATTCATCGAAAAGATAACTTTTAATATCTCTTTTGACGCTATATTATATTTTGATGGAGAGACGAGTGTGCAACATAATTTTGGGTGAAAATAGAATGTTGAAAACGTAGTATTTACCTAATATTTGTCAAAAATATGAATTTTGGTCCCTAATATTGTTTGAACTAATATACTTTATTCTCTCTTTTCATCAAAATATAATATTTCTCTCAAAAAGATTAAATAAGATGCACCATTTCCATCAAAATGAGGGGATCATTTGACCAAACCTCACATCTAGAAGGACAAAAGTGTATGTATTACCTTGAATCATTTTTACAATTATCTACATAATATATGTCCATTTATGGTATTAAAGCTTTGTGTTCACATATTTGTTTAGTCCTTTGGAAATTGCAATAGTAAAAGATGGTTGTTGAAAATGGCCTATATCACTTCCAAAGGCCAAACGGTTAATTACAATCCTTGTCCCTATCCAATGTAAGATTGTGGTTTTGTTTCTATGCATGCATTTCCATTGCTTGATTCACTCCCTCGTTCAGTTTTTGAAGTCTGAATTTTGTTTTCGAGGTATATTGCATTAACACATTCAAATTGGAATAAAGGAAGACAAATATGGAAAATATTAAAGTTTACAAAGAAATGGTTGAACGGTAACCTTAACTGTCCCGTCGTTTCCGACTCTATCTTAGGGAGTCGTGAGAAGGTGAATCGGAAGATGTGCATCAAATTGAAATAAAGGAAGACAAATATGGAAAATAGTAACGTTTACAAAAAGGTGGAACCGCAACCTTAACTGCCCTGTCGCCCCCGATCCTGCTTTGAAGAATCGCTAGAAGGTGAATTACGGGATGTGCATGAGATGATCAAGGGACTTTCACACCAGATCCACCTCATAGGATCCAAACTTACACGGTACAGAAGAAACATGACGTGATACTCCACCCTAAGCTATTTATTACCGATAAAAACCGGCCTACATCCAAAAATATGTCACTCTTTTGACAAAATATAACAATAATATATAGTTTTTCGTCTAATGTGATGAGATGCTACGAGACATGAATCCTCCAATCCGGCATTAAGAAAGGCAGAAAACAACACCTGCCAAGTCGATGACGCCAAATATTGAACATGTAAATCTCTTGATGTGTATCATTTTAGTTCTCAGTTTTGGAAGCTAATAATAATAATATAATCACTCAACACCTTCAGCTTCCTAGTCGTATTGCCCAGAGGCAATTCACGTGGAATCCATAAGCCCATCAAAGTGTTCTTCTCATATTAGTTTTTTCGTCTCCTTTCATTTGGGGAAATAATTGGACTACTCCCAAGATATTTTGTAGCCAAAAAAATATCCAAGTGCAATATATTAGTATTGTAATGGGAGATTCTATTCTAAAATTAATTGATAATAAAAGAATAATTCAAAATTTTATATATTGATTAAGGAGGACATTGACTTCCGATGTGGGATGTATATCTTAACACTCACACTCACGTGTAACCCGATCGTCGACGGAATTTTCCTTGTAATATTATTTTCCGGAACAACATCGGCGGAATTACACGTGCCTCATTAACTCGGATTGACTTCAATACCATGTTAAGAGTCTATAAGGTTCCACTTTAATACCAATTGATAAAAAAAAGAATAACCCAAGATCTTGTACATTAACTCGGGAAGATATGGATTTCCAAAATAAAATGTAGATCTTAACAATATATATATGACATAGATATAGTAAACAAAACAACAAGTGACTAACTAAGTTGGTTGCATGTCTTCTTTTCGAGCATGACATGTTCGAGCATGTAAGGTTTATGTGGGCTTTAAATTTCTACATATTTTATTACTTTAAATGTTTTTTTATCAAAAATTTGGCCAATCCAATTTATTTTATTTAAATTGATATTCTTTTTAGTTATATTCCTTGCAATTAAATAATATTAAATCTATCACTACCTCAGCTATTCTGGGTTGGGATATACTCCTTTCGTCTTTAATAAAGATTGTCAGATTTTGACTTTTATTGGTCAAATATTATTACAAAAGTTGGCCATGAATTGACATTAAACGCTGAAAAATAATATAGTCTTGTGGGATGTTGTTAGCTTCGTCTCAATATAAATTTTTAAAATATCAATTTTTTATAATTTTTTCGCATGTAAAACAAGAAATATTTATATTTTAAATCGTATTTTATTGACCATGAAAAATTAAAATGTGACAATCATTTAGGGATGGAGAGACTAATAATTTTAAAAATTGTTGAACTAATGTACGTACGAACTTCTATATATTGAGTGCATAGACGATCATTATTATTGTCTCTATATAGGGAAGCCATATGACATTAGGATGATACTTAACGCATTCAAATCATGTGAAGTAGGGACAGAACTGTACCAGTGCAAAGAGATATTTGGACAATATTATTTCGTTGGATCTGAAATTCAGACTAAAATTTGGTTGCGAACCAGATTATAATTTTGCCGTGTGAAGAGTTGTCGTCGATTGAGTGATGATAATCGATTTGGGATTAGGTGTCTTTTGATGAGCACAGTCACTTAGACCACGCTACGCGGAAGTAGGGTCTAATTGGCATTTAAATAACGTTTTTTATTTAGGTTATTTATCTAAGTTGTTTAGATTGGGGTCCCCAAAATGCCAGGACCAGTCCTGTCTAAGTATTATCTTCTAAATTCTATTTTGTGACCGTAATTGGCTTTTATTCGCACTACATAAATAGTTACATATTATTACACAAAATTTCTATTCGAATTAGGTTTCTACGGATCGGAGATTAAAAATTAAGTTTCTCGCGGACGAATCTGTTTTGTGTGATTAAACATTTTTTAAGCGTGATACTTAAGAAGGGCATCCAAAATTCCAAATAGTTTCACATTTATTTTAGTTTTTTAAGGGCCTACAACAATAGACTTCATGCCTAATTGGCACACTTCAAGTTTAGAGACTACTAAGAATGGTTAAACACGCGAGGTTTGAGCTTGAATTTTTTTTTTTTATAGATAAATCATGAAATACTTAAGTAATAAAGAAATTTATTTGTAGTCTTTATGGCTATTATACGAAGCAGAATTATATGATAATGATAGCGAATTAAAAGAATTAGTTGTATACTTTTTAAATTTAAAAAAATAATTGACTCGTATTAATAACCAAAAGATCTTGTAATTTATCCTATCTCCTTATGGAATCAGGACTCTCCAATCATCATTCCTTTGAAGCTTATTTCAATAGTTGTACGGACCAACTTAATAAAAATCTCAATAACCCACTTACATATTTTGTCATTAAGACCAAGTGCAACAAGGGATTAAATTGAGGATTGAATGCATTTTCTGCAATCCAGCAGGTAGGCAAATTAGTGTTAAATCTATACCCATTTTTCTCACAATTAAATTTTGCCTATAGACTTTTGGGTGTTAAGTGGGCCCCAGTGGATAAGTAGACCAATGAAAGCATGCCACATAATCCCCTTTGACTGTATGCATCGACCCCCCTTCCCCTTTTCGTTTCCCGTGAAACAAGTACAACTAATAGGAGTATTATTATTCCTTTTAGTTTTAAAATGATTTTATGAATCAATAATTTATATTTTTTTACAAAAACAAATTCACCAATATTTTCAAACTTTTTTTTTTGTAAATTAGCAATGAGGCGAGTTTCAAACCCACGACCTTCTGGTCAATTTTTCAAACTTTATAAATAGAGTTCAATTGAAAAAGGATCTCGTTGAGCATATTTGGAAAAAGTTTGGAACAACTCTCGATTAAATTTATGATTGTAATATTCTAAGTTTACAAATGTTTAGTGTGTGTTTTTATTGTGTGCTTTCAATAATGTGTGCATGTTTGATATTTCCTTTTAATTAATAAGATCGTGTGTTGTATTTTTGTTTTAAATTATATTTTGTATAAAAAAATATATTAATATTTATAGTTACAAATTATTAATAATTATAATTATAAATATATTATAAATAATAATAATTATAAAATTAATAATATCATATATATAATTAAGAATGAAAATGAATCAATGTGGTGGGTATATGATGGAGTGATGTGGATGAAAGATAATGTCAAAGAGGTAAAGTTGCCTAGCTGCCGTGGAGTTCGAAAATATTATGGTGTTAAATAGGGTGTTAATCTGACGTGGCAGGAGAGAGAGTGTTAAAATTTAACCTCCTGCTAGAGATGGTCTAAAGATGTTAAGATAACTCTTCGACCTTGAAAATTAAATGCACAACAACTTTGGCGCCTTAGTGTTCATGCACATTTGGTTTCTCTATTCTAGTTTATATATGTGTGTTGTTTTAAATATCTTTCAACCTCATCATATTGTATTTTGCTAATATCGTTTTCTATCACTTTCATATTGTTATTTCTTCTATTCATTAAAAAATAAAATTATAAATTGTAAAATATTGATTGTAGGTCCAATAATATTTATAATAAAATTTTATATCCAAAAAGGGTCAATTGTGGTTATTTTAAATTTTAAATTTTTAGCATTAAAGTATTTTATGGCTATTAGCAAATAAGTACGTGCAACCTCAAAAATATATTTGAACATTAATTTAAGCTAAAAATTGTTAACTGTCTATATATTATTTATTTTACAATAATTGTTGTTATATTGTTATATTTGGAACAATACACTAATCTTACTTGTTATTTTATAATTGACATAACCACTCATATATAACTCTCTGAACTTCTAATACCAATTATCTTGTAATAGTAATAGATAGTTGAATAATTATTTTATAACTGGAATTTTTTAACTCTCTGATATTAATATAGTAAGACACAATAATATTTTTAAGGAAATCATAAATTGCATACACATTGAAGAGATATCATATATAGTTCAGTTATATAGTGAATGAAATTCTTAGCTTCTTGCTTTATTTTTTTATAAAAGATTTTATAATTTCAATTATATTGACATCACCTCTTGTATTTGATTTATTGTTGGACACCTTATGGTATATGTTTACATGTATGTTTTTTACTCAAATATTTGTACTAAAGCTTGGCTAAATATTATAAACTATATATTTTATACTTAAAGAAAAGGCTTGAGTAGTATATACATGTACATATACTTATTTTTTTTACTCTGCAATGCATTTTTTTTATTTTATAATTGGGGATATAATAAAATTCTGGTCATTATTAATTATGGAAGACATGGATGTAACCAGGGTGGGAGAGGAGAGTCACTGGATGCTTAGATTTCCAAATATTTCTAAATTTATTTGGATTAAAAAACAAGTTTGATCATACATGTTTTCCACCATATCACTATTCAAGCATACATGTTTCCCTAATCTATTATTCCAAATAATAACCCTACACTTTTTCATATCTGATTCATTTTTCTTTCAATCAAGTGATTTGAGGAGCAACTTAAAGTAATTAATCGTATTCTCGTAAATGATAATCAAATAAACATTAATGGATAACTAATGAAGAAAATCCTTAATTATTAAATATTGCATATATATTAAATATTGAACACAATGTTCACTAATCGTTAAAAAAAATTCGTAATTAATTTGTCAAATTTAAATAGTTAACTAATTTTAGTAACTACAAAATATGTAGTTCGATAAGTATTACCTTTCATATAGTTAAATATCACATATTGAGTTATCTTTCTAAGTTTTTCACTCTCGCTTTAGGTAGATATACAAGAACACTTATTTTAATGTCTCAAACGATATGCTATATAAGCTTTACTTAATTTTCTTTGCCGCATACATATAGCATGATGATGTTAATATCACATTTTCCAATAAAGGTTGTAATACAATTTAAATTACATAATTTATTATTATTTTGTAAACATATGTTTTATTGTTTGAATAATATATTTAATTTCATAATAATTGTTATACATATGTATGTAGAACAGTTAAGAAATGTCCAAATTGATGGATGGAGGCAACCAATTTGATCTAACTCATGTACTATGTTAAGAATTCATAAATATAAATATTATAATTGATCAATGAAAAATTTCTTTATAAAAGTAATAAGGGGTGGAGTTCAGAAGATAATATGTGTTGTTTCTAAATTATTAGTCAAAATCATACTTAATGAGCTATATATGAATCCATGATCAGATTAATTGTCATAAGTTGTAACTGTAAAGGCGTGGTATTAACTTATGATTTAAAAATCTAAAAGTTACATTGTAATAAAACCTGTAACTTTATCTTTTAGTTTCAATGTGTCTGATCTTTTATTTAAATTATATTCGTTGAGGCTCATTCGTGTTTGTAGTAACAACAATATCTCCACTACTCGTGCTTAAATTCAAGATTATAATATACGGTTTAAGAAATAAACAACAAGTTTCATTAAGTCAGTTTTTGAACTTTTTTCTTTAAAAGTAATGAGGTACTATTATCTTGTTTTTATTGTAACCGGTTCATTAATTTTCAAATTATTATCTTATCTTTAACATTATTATATCATTTATAATTTTTTAATACAAATAATAATAAATCATAAAAACACTGAAAAAACTTATGAAATAAAATAAAATTAAAAGTTAGTCTTAAGAAGTTGCATGACACATTATTTTTATAACTTGTTAATAAATGAAATCCTAAAAAATTTAAGATAAACGTTATTATCTTCTTTCTCTAGAGTAAAATCAAATTTACACCTTAAAACCAATTATGTATCCACTACTGTTTATTTGTTCAACAATTAGATTTGATAAATCAAATACCTTATTTTGTTTATTTTATTACTTTTAAGAAGACCAACTAATATTATATTATTATGATATCACAACCAATCATATTTTTATATTTTATTATTCATCTTTAATCGCTTAACTCATAAATAAAGAAGTAACATTTTCATTTGTATGCACAACACAGAAATTTTCTATTTTAATATGATGACCTTAAAAAATATTTATATCTATCTCTCTATCTATATTTATAAAGCACAAAAAGAAACACGAGAAAGGAGTTACATTTATATCTATCTATCTATATCTATAAAGCGCAAAAAGGCCAATGTGACGCTCATGTGGTCCTTATTAATACACTTTTATCACTAATGTGTTTCAATTCCATGAGTCCACATACGAGAAATTACAGTGCCAGGCAAAAACATTAGTGTAAACTAGAAAATATATTTGAGCATGACAAATTGAGGACATATACCACATGAGGGTCAACTCCGGCCGTTTTGTTATTTATCTTACTATTGTTTATTTGTAATACAATGAAATCAATATCCTTGTCTACTTGTCTTAGCATGTCCCCTTCTTTAATCAAAGAGGAAACAAAATTTGCTGTATGAATATTGTCAAAATCATTTCAGCCCAACAAATAAGACAAACATATTTCCACTGTAATTATTTTCACGATATCAACGCACATTTCGTGCATTTTATTTTTGATGTAGCAACAATACCGAACGTGAGCGTGTACACATATGGTTGAAATAGGTTTGACGAAATTAAAACTATGGTACTAAACAATAAAGGACATCAAAATTGTTGTAGAAACGTCAACTGTATGCTCATACTCATAAATTTGATAATTTATATAATTTTGAAAAGAACCAACTGAGCTTTCAAACTAACTAAACAACAGAAAAGCTTCAAGTTCGGTTCCTGAGGAGAGCCCGGGGATGTTTTTGTTTCCAAATATACTAATCCCTCTGATGCATATATTCCTCCTAATAACTATATATAGCTAACCGTTACGTTCTACGTGTGAATTTTCGTGTAAGCGTAGACAAACGCCACCTACATTTGTCGTTTGAGGTCATTCGAACTAATGAACGTGCCATGAAAACCGTACGGAACCCTTGAAGGAAGCTCGACGGTAGCCTCCAAATTGAGAGTAGACTTAGCATTCACAATTTGCAGCTCTGATTTCTCTGTTTTCTCATCATGGACGAACGCAAGAATGTATCCATCATCCTCGGCTTCTGAATTTGCGTCTTCTCTTGGGACGAAAAATGGTTCTCCACCGTACTTATGGTCACCATAAATGAACTTTTGCACTTCTCCAGAAAAGAGATCAACCTTAGCAAATCCTGATACTTTAGGCCATGGTTCAGCTATTGCTAAATAAGCATACCGGGTTTTGCGACCTAGTCGGTTTCTGTTCACCATTCCTGCCTCCAAATTGAAATGTTCGGATGCACCAACGTCGATAATTGGACGCCTGGTAGATTTACCAGTCTTGATATTTAGTCTGATCTCTGACAGAACACTCTTCAAACACTCGTCGCATTCATTGAAAATGGAATCGGCAGGTGTCATGCAAGACCCGATAACAACCACCTCATCAGTCTCCTCCTCCTCCCAGGCATTCCACAAATGAAAACAAAATGTATCTGGGCACTCAACCCAGATAATATCATTGCAATTTTCAGCATTTTTCGACAGAATTCCGAACCTGGACATTTTGGTCTTGTCATATATCACAGGAGACCCACCTCTGATCATTTCTTGAAGCTTGAACACTACCTGCTGGTCAGGGATCACCACAAAATTCTCAGTTATGGCGAAATCATGAATCATTGTCGGAACATCAAGTGGTATCTCCACATCATTTGATTTCTTTCCATCTTTCGAGAATTTGAAGAACTTCAAATATGGTTTCTTGATAACATCATAGCTCAAAGCAAAGAGCTCCCCTGTTTCGGGGTCAACTTTTGGATGAGCAATCATGCTCGTTTTCAACTGCTCATCAAAATCATATCTACCAACAGTTTCGATATCACCAGAACACGAATTGATGCGAACATGGTATGGAAGATCGTCTTCGGACATGGCTAAAAGCCTGTCATTGAAATAGACCAACCCGGCGTTGGCTACTCCCATACCATGGCTATGATCAATTAGACCGAAGAGAGCTCTGGCATAGAACAGGAGTAACCGAGCAACGCCAAAGTGGCCGTGAAGCTCCCCGATGGCTTTGGGGAAGATGGGTCGGCCTAGTTCACGTTCTTGAATGAGCCTCTGCGTCTCAGTCAGTCTACACGCGTAGCTGACTGCATTATTTTGGATGGTGACTGCATGTACCATGCCATCACCATCAAACAAGTGGTGTCCTGCAGATGGTTCGAATAGCGGGTTTGCCCCGTTTCTCACGTAAACCCCGCTAATGCAATCGGGGATCCTTCCGGTCCCCGGGAGATTTTGCACTACCGGATGTTCCGGGACGGGGGCAAAGTTCCCGGATATTTGGACTCTGGGGTCAGAAGTTTTGCTAAATTGTTGCTGTTTTTCTTTGGAGATCAAGGTTGACTCTACCATATCAAAGGCCAATGATACAGCCTTTTGTAGGGGGTTCCATTTAGAATGGTGTGTGTCGTTTTTCGGTCGGGTTTCAACTCGGCAAGTCTCTTTACAAGGCAAAGTGAATACAGAAGGAAATTCTAATAGAGCCGCAGAAATTACGACGTTTTTTTGTGTCGTCTTAAGGCCAATGGACCTTTTACTACCTAGAACACTCAAATTAGGTGCTTGTGTCACACTATGTCTAGCCCATTTACTTGATAATTGATGGGTTGTAAATGAAGAAGCCATTTAATTTATTCTTCTCTATGTGTGTTTGGTACTTCTCAAAAATCGAAATTCTTGACGATAAGGGGTGATTTGTTAGTGCATGTTTTTTTGTTGGTGGTATTGTTTGTAAGAAAAGAAAAGAAAAGAAAGAGAGTGATGTTTTTTTTTGTAATAAGAATGAGAAGAGAAGAGGGGGTTTAAATAGAGAAGAGTGTTGATGTTTGAGGGGTAAGAGTAATGTGAATAGGTGGTCCAGCTTGGAGAAGACCACGTGGTATATTTTGTTGTGAAGGGCAACTAGCAAATGGGGGAAATGGACTTCCAACATATGGTTTTGCTTAACAATATGACATTATTTGACATAACATGACAAATTTATGTGTTAGACCACATGAACCTATTCTCACTCAAAGACTAGTAAGACTTTTGTTTTACTTTTGGGACGGAATCAACCGGGGTACGGGCAGTAACGGATACATTTAGTTTCGCCGCTATTCTCTCAAACATACACTTTTATTGAAAAGAAAAATTATATAATGTATAAAAATAAAAGTTAATGTAAAAGCTAACAGTTAAAATTATATTTGAATATATTTCAATGTTTTGAACAGGCACTTTGTAAATTATGATAATTTCGAACATGTACTTTCATCCACCTAGATCCGTTACTTGGTATGGGCATGAGCCCCCTTTAGATTCTTGCAAATCATGGATATAACATATAAGTTTTATACTATTTATTATTATTTCTTCATTTTTAGTTTTCATTTTTCAAATTATGCTCCCTCTATTGAAGTTGTTTAGATTTTGTCTCTCCTTTCGAATTTTATCTTGATTTCGTCTCTATTTATCACAAAACATTTTACTAAAAATATACTCATCTCCCACATGGTAAAATCGAACTCAAAACATTTTAACTCTTTAATGAATCTAAATTAAACTACTTTTAAGATTGATTTTTTTAAATATTAATTTCTAATAATTGATGTATTGAAAAGATACTTATAGGAAACTGCTAATATTCGATGAACATATATTGTTAAATTACCTTTTACAATTACAAGAACTAAGAGAATTAATTTTACCAACTTGTGAATAGAAGAATTAATTTTTCCATATTCAAAAGTCAATGATGAGATATATTTAATCAAAGATGAAATGTAAATTAAAAAGTACTTATAAAGAACTTTATGAAATAAAGAAAATCTGTTATTTTTACACTCCAACATGTTCAACTTAGTTAAGAAGTCAAGGAGGAAGATCGAGAAATTTTGGAAAATGGCATAAAGTCAACCCTCCCATTAATTTCTATTTTAGATTTTTTTTTAGTCTAAATAGCATCCATTCTTTGTGAAAATATGAAAACGATCCCTCCCCTTTCTTTAACCACCCCACCACGAGGGAATTGGTTGTGGCAAATAGTGGGTAGCCATTGGGGGAGGTGGCAACAATGTTGTGGTTGTGGGGGAGGGGGGTGGATAAGCAAGGCGGTTGCCGGTCGGGGAAGGGGGATGTGGTGGTAGTCATGATTTTGGGAAAGAGAAAATGACAAAAGGTAGGGATGGAGGTCGTTTTTCATTTTCACGAGAGAATGTGCTATTTATTAGGCAAAATAAAAAGATTTTTAATTTTTACACTCCAAATATTACAATCACACTCTACTATATTCTTTTCATAAATTTTTATAGATTAAGTTAGTGAATGGTCAAATTGAGAAAAAGAATATAGCCATCACTATTTGAAGGTGAAAATCAAAATTCAATAAAAATCAAAAGGTTGATAATTAAAAATTAAAAAAGATAAGTCAACCGATAATGTATCACAAGTTTTGATGAAAAAACTAAGTATCATGCAAACTTGTAGAAAATACAATTATTCATAATCATATCACATGCACCGATACTAGGTTCTGAGTTTAATTAACTTAAAACAGTGCTGATGATGATCCCCTTACAATGTGCCGTCCATGTCAATGTAATGAGATTTAATGATGAAATTCTCAAAATGAAAATTAATAGTTCTGACGTAATACGCTGGTGGTATGATGGTATTCGATAAAAGTTTTTAATTAAAAGATTTTGGGTTCAATTATTGTTGGAGACAAGTCTAATTTCTCTAATTATTTATTAGTTAAGAATATTTGTATTAATTTTTCGTAAAACCATTGTGATGGTTTCAATTCATCTTAACCTAAATATAGGTATTGTTTTGCAGCTTGAGCTCCGGAACCAACTTTTTGTTCTGGACTAGACGGAGCTCTGGTATGTCTAGCTAGTAGAGATAGTTTTCCTCGGAATAATTCTTGGTCTCCTCATCGGAAGGTTCAGTGTCTGTAACGATGGTTGTTGATCAGGATCCGTCGTATTTAAAAGTGTGATCGGTGTTCTATCATAGACACTTCGATGCTTAACTCAGTATAAAGTCTGCAAGAAATGTCAGAATAAATTCAGAATTAAGTTACCTTTTATTAGTGAAATGGTTAGCCATTTATAATATATATATAAGAGAGTATAGAACAGTGAATGTACTTCCACTGTTGGACGAGGAGCACGTGTCCTCTACCGGTTTACCATTTAGGAACTGAGCTTTCCTCTCTCTCCATCAATACGACCATTTAGGAACAGGTAACGTCTAAGGGCGGCCCAACTGATCAGGAAAACAAGGGAAATGATACTCAAGAGAACGGTGTGAATTCGATCCACGGCAACAATATATATTATATATGGATGAATTGTTCAAAGAAATATCTCGTGACTCAGAGGAACCGAAGCTTAAGACACCGGGTTAAGTTTGGAGAGCCTGTCTGTAGATTTAGGATGCATGTTTACCTGGCTGCGACGATTTACAGACTAATACTGCCCAAAAAAAATCCTCCCGTTATTAACAAAGAAAAAAAAGTTGTCCTATGAAAGATCTTGTCTTTTTAATAATGCAGATCCAACCTCCCAAGTTTATTTGAATAGTTAAAAAAAAGCAAACATTGATTTTCAAGCCGACTCCGCGTCTTTACCTCAAGAGAAAGAATGAAGAAAACATTAAAGATTTGCATAAAGTCAACCTCCAGATATCAATGTTGGTCAATGTTCTCACCGCCCACCTCACACAAATTCACCGTCCCTCACATACACGACCTCACCAGACACCAAACTATCTAGATTCCTAATTGAGGTAATATTTAGTCCCCTGATCAATTAAAGAAATATAAGGACGTGTGAGTTAATCGAATAGCTTAATAAAAAAAAGATTCTTGTTAGTGAACTATTAGAAGGTCTTGAGTTTGAAACTCACTTCATCACTAATTTAAGAAAAAGGAGGTGTATGAGGCCGTGAGAATGACGATTTCATTCTTTTATAATCGAATTGGATAATAATTTAAGGTAGATTTAGGTGTTGAGTACCATTTTATTCTAATATGCTTCTAGCGTTAGTCGTCTAGGTCATTTGGTAACTGTTACTCCCTTCATCTGGTGGTGATAGTGTTTAGATGCAGCGATGGTTGGTGAGATAAGGTTTTTAATTGAGGATATTTGGTGGTGATCGATGGAAAAGATTGGTTGTGATGGTGAGGTAGATGGTGATAATAAAAAGGATTTACAGAAAAAAAAAATGAAGAGAAATTTTGTCTTAAAGGTAAAATAATTTTTTTAGGGGAAGGTGATATGTGGATGCAAAAATTATTGTTGGATGCTTTAAATTAAAAATTGACACATATAGTTAAATAGAAAAGGGAAAAAGGGAAAGATGTGGCATATGTTTCAAATTGAACGTATTTTGGATACTAATGTTTTACTGTTCTAATTTATGTCAATTATATCTTAAAAGTTTCCATCCATTCACTCAATGTATTATCAATTTCAATTGTTAATTTGGAAACATGATATGTACATGGATTCGTGTGCATGACAATTTTCTTATTCTTTTTTAGTTATGTATTAATTATGAAATTACAGATATATCTTTATAATAATTATGTTATTAGTGCATGACTAATAACACGTTTTTTAAATTCATCAACAATAGTTAGTATTATTATTACTAATAAGTAATAAATAATAACTAATTCTTATTTATATATAATAACGATATTAATTGCAATAATAAATAATAAAATAATAATTGTTAGGGTGTCCATAATAATAGGCATCTTCCTGTATAAATATGTATCATTGTTTTATAATATAAAAATCGATTCCACAATATTCTTACAATAATAAATAACGATCTTAATTATTATTATTACTATTAAAAAATAATAAAAGTAATAATGATATTAATAGTAATTATCACTATTATGGTTATCGATATTAATTATATTAATAGTAATTATCACTTTCACAAGTAATATTATAGAGACTAGAATGCAATTTATATCACAAGTAATATTATGAATACATTCTCGCTAATATAATTTTTTGGTAAATTTGTTTGGTATTTTACCAAATTTTTGGTAAAACTTTTTATAATAAGATTTTCTTTGTAAACTTATAAATACGTTCTCGCTAATGTAATTTTTTGTTAAACTAATATTATATTACTTATTCGATAACTTTTTTAATTTTGCATCACCAAATTTAAATTCTGGGTCCGATTACGCCCACTTACTTGAATAATTTTATCAATTAACTCTTAATGTTGATTCCCTCTTTTAGATAAATGCAGCATTGTTATATGCCCAATTTCTCCATATATTTATCTTAAAAATTTTTTAAATTTCGAAACTTATTTTTTCATATCGTTTTTAAAAAAGAACTGCCACATACTCACATGCTAATTCAGTGTTCGCATATTCAGGGAAGATCTTGACGCGCCGAATCATCATGATTACAGGATCAAAGAAACTATTACAGAGCATTAAGTTCAAAAACTATCAATATATACATTAATATAAAATGACTCAGAATTGCTTAAAGTTTACCTTTAACGACTAATATAACAACTATTTTCATTGGAGCATTTTTTTTTCGATTTGGAAGAAGTTTACTAGGGTATAAAAGGATGTGGAAATGATTTTTTTAAGGAAATTGAATTTCGTCCTCAGTCAATAACTTCAGTTAGAACCAACTAACTTGACCTAGTGGTCACCGATCCATGACCTTAGCTCCACAATGGAGGTCATAGGATTCGAGACCTGGCGATGATCCAAATATTTACGAATGCATCTGTCTGTTGCAGTGTAGATTCCAGGTTATAAATCCAGGAATGTACTCTAATAGCATCTCTGTAAAGAAAATGTCTAATAGGACACGAAACCATAAGCGGTCTCTAACAGGATACAAATGTCCCAGGTCAAATTGAAATAGGTCAATGATTTTTCCACTCCACATGTTGATAACAACACTCCACTTGTAGCGTAAAACTGATTTCAAAATCATAAAGAGATAGAGTGCCAATATCAATAAGGCTAATTTGGTGCATGCCCCCTATGGTCCTTTTGGATTGGGGTGAATTAGGGGGATGAGAATTTTTAAAAATTCTCCTAGGGGAAGAGAATCAGGGGGAATCAGGGAGAATATATCTTATTATTGTTTGGGTACCATGATTTTGAACTAGGGGAATCAGGGGGAATCAGGGAGAATAGTATATTTTAATGTTTAATATTGTATTCTCCTTGATTTCCCTTGGATTTGGAGGGGAATGAGGGGTAATGGGGGTGAATCAAGGGGAATAGTTTCTCCTAAGGTAGAAAATTATTAGGTTCCCAAACACAAAAAAAAACTAAATTCTCCCTGATTCCCCTTGATTCACCCCAATCTAAACAGACCACTATACTATGAAGTTCAGTTTGTTTCTATGTGCCCTTTATTTTTCTGGTTGTTTCTGAGATAATATTAAAATATTTTACATAATTAAAATTTATCCCTACCCTTCCTCTTCTTCAACACATACACCCCTCCCCACTTCAACACATAGAAAATCATTAATTTTAAAATATTGTCTTTATACGGATTCGGACCCGCGATGTCGGATCATGTTCACCCAATCCCTTACCATTTCACTAGGACATTTGATAGTTTGTAAGGAACCACTTGACACAAATCTAGACATTAATCTTGCAGTATTATCCTTACAGATTGCGGGACATGGAGTTAGACATCTTGGGTTGTCATGCATGTTGTGTAATATCAATTGAGATGAATTTAAGGCATCAATGCAATTTGATACATGAGGCTCAAAACATGTGTAAGTGGCCATTTCTCAACCCTATATTCTCCCAAATTGTACATGTTTTAAAATTAGCTTGAAAATAAAATCATTTTTAGTTAAGTTGATTGATGAATATGGGATTTTTACACCTATAGCAAAGGACTTTTTCGTCCATAAAAGTTGAATTTTTACCACGTCCAATAATTGTCCATTTTTGTGCATAAACGTTCAGAGCTAAAACAAAAAAGAACTATGAATGCATTTAAAAAACAAAATTGCAATTTCGGGAACCAAAAGGTATATCTTGCAAATACTGGGACCACATGTATGTGAAGCTATACCATTTAATACTAGGAGTCTAGGACTAATTGTGTTATTTAATCGAATATATTCTATCCACTGAAATACTTTATGTAAGCCGCTCAGATTTTTATAGATTATGTTAATGTTAAGATGCACAAGATCGAAAGTTGATGCTTTTTCGGGGTTAATATATAAAATTTTGGGTTACTTTCTTTATTATCAATTGATTTTAGAGTGGAACTTCATAGATTCTTGACAGATAATAGTATTAGTATAGTGATATTATAAATAACAAATACTTATAACTATGTCTAATTATTATACAACTAGAGTAAATATTAGATAGAAAGTATGCCCAGAAAAGAATTCATTATAAAAAGTTGATTTACAAAAAAAAATTTATATATCAATCGCCCTTAACTAGATTCTCTAACAATTATTGAATTCTTTGAAGTCTCAAACATTCCGATGAGACTTAACTTATTGTTTGTAAGAGATGAACGACACAGGGTGACTAAGTCTAATGGTAATTAGTAACCTGACTTTCAGTCTAGAAGAAGAACATAAAAATTCCCTATACGACACAACTAACTAGAACACATATATTGCTCAATAACCCTAGAGACTTTGACCGATTCGATATTAAATCAATCCGAGAAAAGAAAAAAAGATAAAATTCTATATTTAACATAAGGAGATGAGATGCGCAATGCTCTCATGATCGATATCACATAAAATCTCAAGATGTTTATGGTTGTCGGTATTAGACCGACGGCAGAGGAAAAGTAATAAGTATTCGACAACAAAGAAAAACAAAGAAAATCTTTAGTAGGAAATCTACTAAGAGAAAAAAAACCATCAGTAGTCTTTTAATAGGTAAATGATATTGCCAGAGTAATTTTCATATCATCAGAGCAAAACCATGAATTAATTCTTTTTATATCCTTTGATTCTATGACATATAATTATAATATTGATTATTAATGATAAAATACTTTTATTTCTATCTGAATAATGAAAACATGAATAAATTTTATAATTAACCATTGAAGTTACGATGAAAATATAGTTTGATGAACTGGGTATAAGATAATTAAGCATGATTTTGCTCTGACGACAAAAAATGATCTTGCATTATAGGCAAAAAAATCGAGGAGTGAAAAGAGACATAGACCTATTAAAATAATTCTTGAGAAAAGTCCAAGTTGATACTTGATAATGAAGTTATTAGAGTATATATCATTGAATAATTATCAATCACTCATCATCATCATTAATATTTAAAACAATAAAAGCTATCATCATTAACTATATAATGTCATTTTATTAGTGATAAGTGTAGCTAAAACTCACGTGGTGGGTATATGTAATGATTACAACGTATCTCGCAGAACATGGGGTTCGATCATATAACAAAAAATTATTGGTTTTGATGCCTACTTTAGGTTCATATACATTTTGTTGGGAAATTTTCTAATTTGGTTATTATTCAAGTTGTTGAGATGAAGTCACATGGAATCCATAAAAGTCCAAATTGAAACTAATCCTTTGGCAGCAAATTAATTAATCAGGTGTATGTCACATTTAATTTAATTTTAAACTTCCATGTGGTGCTTTATTGGATGAAATCATGTCCCCCCTTTAATGTCTTTCATGTTATATGTATTATGGTGATATATATATCATGGAGATATAATTCAAGTAGTTTTGATTTTTTAAAATTTTAAAAAAGTCAAGACTTATTGTAAGAATCTACATTGGAATTGCACTTGAAGTTATTATAAAGTGTTACATATATATGATCTCATAATGCGTCCGTTTGTCAAGGACAAGGATTTAGAATCGATCCTAATATTTCGGGGGTCCTCGACGAAATTAAGAAATTGAACCCTTACATTTTTTTCATTTCGTTTTTAATATAAAACTATTATTTTTCATCTATTCGCATCCGATTGTTAATCTGCTTACGGTGTTATAACAAAACCTTGCATTTTTATTATGAAAAGTCTTATTCTCCTTTTAAAATGAGTCTTTATTTTCAAACTATATTTTAGAGAATCGTTACGAAATTAACAAAACTTATATGTAAGTAAAGATTAAGAGCATATTTGTTAAATATGAAATGTGAAAACTGAAATCTGAAGTCTTGCTACAAAATAGGGGCCCATATTTTTAAACTATAAGACGGCAGTTGATTGAGTCGTTGCAAGCGGCACGATTTGCTGTTTTAGAGTCTCCATGTCTTGCTGCAATTTTAATGTTGCAACATTCTGAGTTGCGGGCACCATAGTAGGTGATGCCAGGCGTGGTTGCCTCTCAAGGGGTGGCTCATTGTTGTTATATGCCCGAGGATGTGGTGTATTGAGAGGAACCGGCACCGGACCATGGTGGGGAGATTTGTTTTGGGCACCTCTTTCTCGTAGGGCTGCCTCTGCTTCGAACTCGGGTCCGACGGGTACCCAAGACGATGTCGAATGTGTTATCCGGACATTAAAGGGTGTAGTCTCTAAACTCCTATGACCATACATGTGTTGCTGATCGTGTCGTTCCCACAGACGGTGCCAACGATTCAGCTCTGTTTGTATGTTTATCCGCTCTAGTACGCTCAAGATGGTTCGTCGAAGGATCCACGGGAATGGACCGGACCACCAGTTGATTCCGTGATCGTGGTAATCGAATTCATTGTTGAATAATGGGTTTTCTAGTCATGTCTAGTAGCGTCTCCAAAAGCCTGAGCACAGGTTCGGACTTAGGTGGATGTCGCCTGTCGGGATCCTCCGGGTCATGACATGGCTGTTTTTGTCTTTGCCATGTCACCAGAAAGTTTGGTCGGGATTTGACCACAACACTACTCCGCCGATCAAGTTAATCACAGATGTTTGAGAGTAGAGTATAATTAGGAGAGTTATGGGTTACTTTATTCTAATGAGCAAGGTCAAGTATTTATAGAAGACCTCTCCGCAATCATCGCACATCCAAGTACACATATCATCAGGGCCGGTCCATGAATTTTTGAGGCCTAGTGCGAAAAATGAAAATGGAGCCCTCGATATATATAATAAAACTTAGAATTTCGAGAACTCATCTTTATTCATTGAAATGAAACATAAAAATTACATGATTACACAAACTATCTTCGAGCATTGTTTGATGTAAAATTTTCATTTAATTGATCACTAGCTATAGGATTAGGTTTAGAAAATAATTTTTCAAGCGCTCCTCTTTGTGATATAACCAATTCATTTTCACGTTCTCTTTTTTTCTTTTGTCGTTTAGGGATACATATTTGTGAGGCAACATATTATAAAATAGACAAACAATTATTTAAACAACTAACCAATAGAATATAAGATAACAAAATTATAAAATTAAGTAATGAACAAAAATAAAGCATGAAATTAATGAAAATAAATAAATTAACAAGAGAAAAAGAATGATATCACTTGAAATTTAATGAAACAATTCTAATTCTTCAAATTGAAAAGGCATTGTGCCTCACCGGATACCAATTCAGTTAATGGATTAACTGATTTATTTTATTAGATTCATAATATTGCATTGATTCTAATCTCATACTATGAGTAAATTTGCGTTGTACTTCTACTTGTACAACTAATATACTATATAAGAAATGTCGAAAGACTAAAAAAATACTAGTAACCTAAGTAGACATTAGTTGTGTCTTCTGACTCCTCGTTATCATAATCTCATAAATAATGTTTCATGTTCGCTTTACATAATTTCATTATTAAACATTACAATAATAACTTTATAAAATTAATAGTTAACCGTGTTCATAGTTTTAATGCTAATGCTTTTATATCAATATTAGTTCATCACTTTTCAATTCAGAAATTACAAAACTTAACAACTATTTAATATATATAATTTTTAAAGATATAATTTTAATTTCTAATTTTTAAATCAGTAAAATAATATATAATTGTTTTTTGAAATTTTTCGGACCCCTTCCAAAACGGAGGCCTAGTACGACCACGCTCCCGCCATGGGTAAGGGCCGGTACTGCATATCATTATTGATATGTGATTGGTGATCCCTTCATCCTACTCAAACTGGGATGATAGTTCGAGATCAAGCCCAACTGCTTGCTTCTAGGCTCGTATTTAATCTTGAATGAGGTCCCATCACAATTCTTAATAATTTTCTTTTTTGTATAAATAAATAACATGCAATCACAGTTGAACGAATAAATCTCTTTTCTCATATTTCTGTTAAAACATACTACTAGAATTAAAATAAATAATTAATAATATGCAAACGCAACAATAGACCGATTAGGTTAAAATTTTATTTGAACTTTTATGTGTTAGAACTATTTTAACAGTACGTTGAATTATCCAACTTGCGTGCCATGGTTGACCATGCAAATACACGCAATTCATTGCTTCTGAAAATTACCAACTCAAAATAAATGAATGGCCAGGAGGTAACATTAACATATGTTTGGTGGAATAAATTATCAAAATGATACTCTCTCCGTTTCAGAATGATTGATTGTTTAGAAAATATTTACTTTTTTTATTTAGTTTATGATTGTTTGGAATTCAATGAACTTTTCAATTCACCTTTTACATTTTTGAGGGTAGATATTTATATTATGTAGGGTATAATAGAAATCTTTCTTAATCCTTAATAAAATACTTTTTGGCTAAATAATCAAACATTTTGAAACAAATCAGATGGACTACTTGATACTGGCATCAAATTGTATTTTATTATTTTCTAATATTGTTACGTTCATGTACGGAACCAGAATGAGATTGTAGGGGCACAATACAAATATAAATACATATAACTTGTAAAAATGAAATATTTATTTAAAAAATGAAAAAAATCATCTTAAAGGTAGTTTATGATCTTTTACTCTATCACAAACATCAATAATATTATCGGTAGAGATGCTTTCAGCTATTTCTTTTTCCGTATAAAACTCTACCAATAATCGAAAAAAGATATTACACACTAATAATTCTCAAAACATGTATAAATCTCTACCAATTGATATCAATACAAGTATATTTGTATAAATAGTACACTAATGTATTAATATAAGTAGTATAATCTCTACCAATTAATATCAATATAAATAGGGTTAATGGCATGAAAGATCACTCAAAGATACTAATATTTCCTAGTCGATCACCCTATTATTAAATGGACCACCTTCGATCACTGAACTGCATTTTTTTGGGCAAACTTGGTCACTGGGCCGTTTTGAAAGATTTTGGGTGCATTTTGTAAGTTTTTAGCAAGGGTAATTTTGTCCATTCATATTTATAGACATTTAATCCTCGTTTTTTAAACTTTTTTCTAATTTGTTATTTAAATTATTTTAAATTTTTTTTTTTTAATTTTTTTTTAATTTTTTTTTTAAATTTTTTTTTAGTTTTTTTTAAACTTTTTTTTTTAATTTTTTTTTAGTTTTTTTTAAACTTTTTTTTTTTTCTTTTTATTTTTTTTTAATTTTTTTGAACTTTTTTTAAATTTTTAAAAATTAAAATTTTAAAAAAAACTAAAAAAAAAAAAAAAAAAATTTTTTAAAAAATTAAAAAAAAATTAAAAAAAAAACTGAAAAAAAAAAAATTAAAAAAAAGTTAAAAAAAAAAATTAAAAAAAAGTTTAAAAAACGATGATTAAATGTCTATAAATATGAACGGACAAAATTACCCTTGCTAAAAACTTACAAAATGCACCCAAAATCTTTCAAAACGGCCCAGTGACCAAGTTTGCCCAAAAAAATGCAGTTCAGTGATCGAAGGTGGTCCATTTAATAATAGGGTGATCGACTAGGAAATATTAGTATCTTTGAGTGATCTTTCATGCCATTAACCCATATAAATATCAATTTTACCAATTATTACTAAGTGTGTTGCTTTTTTTTACTAAGTGTGTTGCTTGATTGATATGAATCGATCCTGAGTTGGGTGGGAGTTATATTTGAGGGGTTCAACTAAGCCAACACTCAAATGTGTTTAACTTTATACACATAGTATCTATAAATAATTTTCAAAAGTCTCAGAGGGCACATGCCCCCTACCACCCTCCAGTTCCGTCCTGTTAGCCAAGAAGTCCTTCAGCCGCCAACTCTATCTAACTCTGCATTAATGTAGGTGTTTAGCTGTAAGGTTGTTACATGAACCTTATCTGTTGTATTTGAATATATGTAGTCAGTTAGGAGATTGATATATCCTCTCCATAATTGTAGTAATATAGGTAACCACGTTTGTGTATAAATACTTCAATGGTTGATCAATAAAGTGACTATTGAAATCCCAAATACTTTAGTCTTTCACGTCCCTGGTTACGGTAGCAGTTTGATTAATATAAATGTCAAAAAAATTACACTACAATCTAGGGCTGAAAATGGATGTGAATTTTTATCCGAACTGGCGGTTTTTTTGTCGGTTTTTAACCGATCGAATCGGTTTCGATTTTTAAAATTAAAAAAACCGATCGGATCGGATCTGTTCGGTTTTTTGTAAAAAAACCGGTCGGTTATAAAACCGAACCGGTCCGATTGCAGTCATTTTTTTTTTAATTTATAAATTAAGTAATATTATAGATGAAATAGTTGGACATAAACTAACGATGTGGTCCAAGTAATCATATTAGACATAAGAGGTGGCATTAATTACAAATTATCAATAACATGCCTAATTTTTTTTAGATGTAGTGTTTTGTTTATTACAAACTAGGCCAAAAATGGGATAAAATATGATAAACCATAAAAAAATTGGACTAAAAATAAGCCTGAACAGGCCCATTTTATGTTGGCCCAGAAATTGGCCCAAACCGATCAAAAACCGAAACCGACGGTTTTAACCGAAACCGGTTTTTTCGGTTTTCGGACCGGTTTCGGTTTTTGGTTTTAAAAAAACCGAAATATCGGATCGGTTCTTTTTTTGGGGTCAAAAACCGGCATAACCGGTCCACCTTCACCCCTACTACAATCCTCATATTAAAATTTTCGTTGAATTTAGTAACTTCAAATTAATTTAGATGTTAGTTTGGGATTAAGATGTAATTTATGTATCTATTACAGGATCAAATTTAAACTCTAACTTTAAGTAGTAATATTTACTTGATATATTGATTTGAAGATTAAAGTATAACTTTTTTGTTAATTAGCTGATTAAATTATTGCCGTAACATTATTAAAAATCAAAGTACACTTGTTGTCATCAATTCATCAAGACCATTTCGATAATTTTCTTTTTGGTGTTGAAAAAAAACTCATGGAAATTAAAGACCGTAAAATGGGGTAGTTAATTTCCCAATATCTTTATTGTTAGGTACCTTGCTTTGAGTCTATGGTCAAATAACTGTGTTGAGTGCATGTATTATGAAGGTCAAATCTTCAGCCAAAATTTGGCCAAAACTATTTCAACGGACACGAAGAACATTAATAGTACCAAGACACATTTTTTTACGATTAATTTAGATCACAAATCATGTTTTGTTGACTGTAGATTTTATGATGTTTTATAAAGACAAGTAGACAACTATCAAGCAAAGATTGTTAGACAAAGATAACTTTAGGCCTAATGGTTGTATTTACGGGCCAAATCAGAATAAAATTTAAAGAGGATAAATTTTAAAAAAATGTAGGGATATGCTAATTGAAGAATCAATTAGAAAACTGATTCCCCTTACAAATTCGGGATACATGTGCACATCCTTTTAATTCACCCCACCCATACCAATTCGAATATACTAAATCCTAAGACCACTCACATCAGTTTTTCCAAATTTTTTCTAAAATACACTCTTAACTGTCACTTTTTCTTTTCTTGGGACTTACTTTTTATATGGATTATTTAGCAGCTTCCCTATTATTCACTTCAAACTTAAAAATAGATATTTCACATATCGTATAAATTATTTGGATAAAACTAAATTTTAAATAACATAAAATAATATATTATATATGATGTTGAATGAAAGATATTTTTAATTTATATTTATATATAATGGAAATATTTAATTATTTTCTATTTATTTTTTATATAGATGGAAAAGGAGAAAAAACGGGAGGAGAAAACAAAATAACCTTCGAATAGGAAAAGTATAAATTTGAGGAGTGAACGGCATGTGTGACTAAATTTTAGAGGGTCTAACCTGTTATAAAAAAGGTGAAAGTGAACCTATTTTTAGTTATTCCATCCCCTACTTTAACTTTTAGGAATGCTGATGTAAGTGCTCTAACCACCTCATTAATTACTCAACATTAATTGCTTAATTGATAATAACCCCATAAATCACTCCACATTATTTCTTAACTAATACCCAAATTCTTGGCCAAAACCAATTATTTTAGACGAAAACCATAGAAAATTGCAAGAAGGATTCTCAACAATCCAACATGAATGTATTTTTTTTAAGGATTCTCAAAATAAAAATTTCGAGAGAAATCGTACACAGCCATAATGTCTACATCATCATTGATTGACAAGTATATATTAAAAAATACAAATAATTTTGTTCTACAAATCATACATGCATCATGCATGGAATTCTTTTCTATAATATCGGTTTATAATGATTAGACAGAAAATTATTGAGAAAAATGTTATTGTAAAATGTTTACGAAATATCTTATTTGGCATTATTTCACTGTATCGTTCATTTATATATAGTTCGTTAGTTGAATTATTCTTTAATTCTTATAATAATGACTTTATGTTATTATTAAAATAAGATTTAAAATCAACGACTCAAATGGCAATTAAAAATATATGCTCATCGTGACCTCCATCGGAGCTCATTGTGTGACCAGACTTATCATGTCCTGGCCATCGTGACCTTGGACGACCATGATAGGGATCATAATAACAAAGAAGGTGTTTCATGAAAGACGTAGTCGCTCACACTAAATTATGTGGCCATTTCCTTCATTCAACCTCAAACGGGCAATGGCAGACATGTGAGGTTTTACATATAAGAACTCTATTGAATATTGTAAGAACAATAATTAAAAAATTAGATTGAGATTACACCTTTCTCTTAGAAATTTGGCACTAGAATTTGAGGAGATTTTTAGCATCTAAAAAGAATTTCCTTAAAAATGATTGAACGATTGCCCAAATCCTTCCTTGCATTTTACTTAATATATTATACTATAACTATTTAATTTTGAATACGTCTTAATTCATGATATATGTTTGAAGACTCAATATATATTATGTATTATAACTACTAAAGTTATAGTGTATCTTGTTATAGTGTATCTTATAAACTGGTAATGATATATTTGAACACTCAATATATAATATGTTGTTATGTATGTGAAAATAAGACATAATATATTCTAATGAAAATATCAAATTAAATCAATATCTTGTTGAAGAGTTAATTGCAGCAATTGTACCAGTAAGTGAGGCCAAATTGTACTTTCGAGTAAGTGGCAGTGTTGTAACAACAATCTCTGAAATTATACATGTGGTTCACAAATAGCCCATAAATTAACCTTGTCATTAGTAACTGATGAATTTTAGCATTTTTTGGGGTGAAAATGAAATCTTTGAAACTTTTGAGGTGATATTTTGGGATTGAAATTGAGCGCTCCTTTTGGATTCTACTTCGTAGTAGATTTGGCTAGTTATTGACTGCAAGGTTAATTAAGAAGCTCTAATTCACAATCCCAAAACATGACCACCAAAAGATTCAAAAATTGGATTTTTCACCCTAAAAATGCTAATACTCGTCAACGATTAATGGCAAGGCTAATTTAATAACCACTTGCGAACCAAATGTAACTATCATGGGCTATTACTATAACACCGCCATTTACATGGACGAAATTGTGATTTGGCCCCATTTACTGGGACCATTGTTGTTATATCTCTCATGTTGAAACTGACTCAACTCGAGAAAATTTTGACTCGATTTTAAAACTATATACACGGTTCTTGATTCGACTTGATTCAAGTACCAAGTTAACTCGTTAAGAGTCTATTAGATTCCACTTAAAACACATTGACAATAGAGAGAATAACTAAAGATATTCTATATTAATCTGGAAGGACACCAACTTTTGATGTGGGATCTCATCTCAACCTCTCTGTTACATCTAACGTACACTCGGGATTGACTCTGATATCAATTACAATAGAGGGAGCAGTAGTGGACTTACATTAGTTCGTGTATGTTCGCTGCAGCATGCACTTTTTTTGAAAAAATAATTATATAAGTATAACAGAAAAAATTAATGTAAAAATCGACATTTAAATTTATATTTTAAGTGTTTTAAACAGTCACTTCAAAATTATGCCGATTTCGAACAGGCACTTTAAATACTAAAATCTTGGAAGACGCTGACTTCCGATGCAAGATGTGCATCTCAACATAAGTTCACCCAATCATAAATTTGATTCAACTCGTTCAAAGTCTATACACACAACTACAACATAGAGATTAGAAATGACTCTTTAGACATCATATATTAAAAACTTCATCTAAAGCTCACTTAGACAAGCCTACAAAATAACTCATAGAGAAGGCTTCATTAACTTAGACGGTGCACCTATTGAGCGCCGCATATCAACGATAGAATTATAAGACTTTAGTTAGTCGGTGAACCTCCAAATCGATTAACTCTCCATCTTCAAATAAATGAATAAACCCATCTTCTCGAAACCCTAATTATGTGTCTCATCACTTCACGTTACAACAACCTTCCCAATACCACCGTCAGCAGCCCCGCCACCGTCAGCATCCCCACCGCCGTCGCCACCACAAAACTCATTTTGTTGATTAACATTCCCTTGAATTCATACCAAATTTTTATTTCAGAGCCCCTACATGAAAAAGTATAAAATATATATATTCAATGAATCAAGTGATTTTATTATTTTATGTAGTTATATTTTTACGTTTTCATATTTAGATTGTTATTATTTTTTTCTTCAAAGTTTTTTGTAGGAGAAGGTATAAAATACTTAGGGGTGGCCGTATCTCTTCATATCTTTTCTTATATTATTTTATGTATCGACCTTTTTATTAGTTTTTTATTTTATTCTCAGATATATCCTTTTGATTAAATATCTTGAATTTTGAATTTTTATGAATTTTTATGAAAATACTTATTTGAATTTTCGCTATTGTTATAACCTGACTCTGTAAAGTGCAAGTGGAATCTCAAGTGGATGAATATAAATCTTGAGAAAATCTTATCATGTTTTAGAATTAATATTTTGAAAATTATTTTTGTTTTTATTTAATTAATGTTTTATTTTGATTTATATGGTATTTGTTTACAAACTATATTTTAACTTCTCTATTTATTTTATTGGGATCGTAAAAAGGTGCATTGGAATTGTAAGAAGGTGTATTGAAATTATAAAAAGGTGCATTAGAATTGTAAAAAGTTGCATTGAAATTGTAAATAATCAAATATTTTGAAACAAGAAAAAAGCTCCAAACAATCAAATAAAAAGAAACGAAAGGAGTATACTCTTGTAGTACTTCTGCTCCAAGCAATTCAGCAACTTGGTTATGATCACTCAGTACTATCCCTTTCTTGCATTAATAACTTTGCAAGTTGTGAAGTGGTGATGAGTAGTCAACTTTATGAAACTAAAAGTAAAGTTGTGAAGAAGGATAATATAAGTAACAGTAGCCATCCTCACGAATGCATCAAACTAATGCCGGCTAAGTCTCCCAGGCCACAGGATGTTACCACTTTCCAGAGGTTTAGTGTCACTTTCCCACAATATATGGCATTCTCTTCATTCATTTCTGCCCATTCTTTATTGTTTGTTACTTTATAACTACTGTTCTTATGTCATGATGATGTAGGGATTGGACATAATAGTTACTCCCTCCGTCCCTAAATGATTGTCACATTTGACTTTTGGTAGTCAATAAAACACGATTTAAAATACAAATATCTCTTATTCTAAATGCAAAAAAATTATAATAAGTTGATATTTCAAAAATATATATTGAGACGAATCTAACGAGGTCCCACAAGACTATATTATTTCTTTTCGTTTAGTGAGAATTCGTGATCAAATTTTGTTGTAATTGACCACAAAAGTCAAAATGTGACAATCTTTTAGGGACGGAGGGAGTACTAGTTAATGTACGTTGTATTATGTTGTGACTAACTTTTGTTATATGCATGAGGTGATTGTACGATGAGATAGAAACAACAACTTTCTCGTGGAGATTAGTAAAATAGTCTTCCACCTGTTAAACCATTTGATTCTAACAGTACGATAATCGAACACAGAACAGTAAAAGCAGCAGCAACGTAAATAAAACAGTAAATGTTATATGTTTGAGATCATAGAGACCATGTGATCTCTATGGCTGGTCTCTATAACGTGATAAAGAGAGAGTTGAGAGTAAATTCTCATAGAGAGCAGCCATAGTGATCACTTGGTCTCGATGACTGGTCACTATGAGATGCGTGTTTGTGTTCGCCATATAAAGTAGTCATAGTGACCACCTGGTCTCGATGACTGGTCACTATGAGAGGCAGGAAGTTTGTGTTCGTCATAGAGAGTGGCCTCGATGAGACGCTGTTGAGAAGGTTGAATTTTCTGAACTTTACATTTTCAAATGTAATTATTTTCTAAAAGTGTTTAGCATGTTGAAAAGTGCTTATCTGTATCTTTTGAGATATGGATACATCCATATTTCGACACTTGTCCCAAGTGGTTACAACAACAAAATTCAGCCTATATATGATCATATCAAGATCAAAAGTAGTTAATGTTGGAAAACATAATATAACTTCCTGAATATGTTCTTCATCTTACTCTCAAACATACCCACAAATTTCTGCACTACATTCAATAGTATAAAACCTTTCAAATCCTTGTCTTA
The DNA here is from genome assembly GCA_003412495.2 of Echium plantagineum. NCBI lineage: Eukaryota > Viridiplantae > Streptophyta > Magnoliopsida > Boraginales > Boraginaceae > Echium > Echium plantagineum. The sequence continues at coordinate 24,887,780 of CM016565.1, forward strand.
TCCACGAAAAATATCCCTACACCGGAAAATAATTCTTTAGGAAAGTAAACGATTCAAGAATCTTTTTCATTCGATATGGTAAAATATATTTTGTGCAGAAGTGTTGTAATTGCCTTGAAGATTTATTGTCTAGTTGTTTGATTTCCATTGTTAGTTCAAATTAGTAGGAAAATCTTGAAGAGTAAAAACAAACAACAACTTGTAACCCAGTTCAGTGCTCATCACCTACGTCTGGCGGGCATCCCGCCCATGAAAATCCACTACACAAAAAGGAATTACAAGGATGGTCTTACACGTAATGCCACATACTCAACGCTTTAACCTAGACTCTTCTATAATGTCCCTAACTGTATCTCTCGATACTACAACTACAACATCATCCTGATGCTTGACCAATACACTGTGTTTGTGGATGGTAGAGAATAAATCTCATTGTTGCTTTATCAGGGTGATATAACAACTATACATTCAGTTAGGAGCAAGACACAAAGCTCCTGACACATTCGTCAACCTAGTTGCTCAACACTAAATAATAAACGTCTTTATTTGCGGTGTATAATTTTTTAGAGCTATCTTCAATGTGTGTGAGCTCCTCTTTATATAGGCTAGTTAGAATGGCCTCCAAGATAAATCAATATGAAAATAACCGACCACCTTCTTGTCTAGCACTCCAAGGAATACGGTCTTTAATAGACTTTTCCTTTTTACACAGTTGATTTGTCTTCAACTAATGTATATTACCAAAATCGTCTTCTTGTGCTCCAAAAAATATATTCTCTTTAATCAACCGATTATTTCCATATCCGCTTTTAGTAATAAAATATCTCTTCTTGAATTCTCTAATTAGACTATAGTGGAATAGGTCAACCGTTATATCGTTTTTAGTAATAAAATATCTCTTCTTTAATTCTCTAATTACCCGCATGAAAAACCTCAGCCAATCACTGCACTAATAAACTCCCCCTTGGGGTAAATTTTTCATGGCAAATCGTCCGTCTTCGTGCATCAAAGCAAAAACAAGTGTTGAACGCAAACATGGTCTAAAATACCCAGATATCAATTCAACCGGCAATAGCAGTGGACACAAACAAACTCCTTACTCCCCCTATTTGTCAGAAAAACATGTCCAAAGATAAATCTATGGGTCTAGAAGTGACCAGACCGTGTTACTCCCCATGTTTTGGAGCATTCTCTTCTTCATACATTTTATCCGGTAAGGGAAAACTAGTAGTAGCAAAATCAATAGCGATTAGATTGGCAGACTTCGTCATATCTCTTATCTCAACAGTCTGCTTCTTTGCGTGGATTTCCTCTTTAGAAGTATGAGGTGTTTGACACGTCATATTTATGCCTATTGTACAATATGATTGTGAAATCGATTACTCATTCAAAGTCAAGTTCATGTGTATATTTTGTTGGACAATAATGTACACACTAGGAATGAACCCGAAATACATTAGGGGTCACGATGGTTATACTAGAGCCCTCTCATGATCAATATGTTATTAAAATACTTTGGTTGATCTTTTATTAACACACGTCTAATGTTATTTTGGTCCTAAAAGGTCACACACATTCAATGCGACTTGATTTTCGATTTGATCGAAACTTCTGGGTCAAAAGTGTGAATATGATAGAATGAAGGGGTCAAATTCCAAGTGCAATTTAAGCCCATTATTTCGGCCATTTGGGAGGGGACAAGTGTCATGTACTTGTCTAATATTATATTGAAGACTTTCTTGAGCCACTAAAAGGCTTCCTTGTTTGATGGCTTTTGAATATAATATTCATTGTTTATTTGATAAATAATGAATAAGTTAGAAAGTAATCATGACACTAACCCATTATAAAAGAGTTGTCTTCCTTCTCTTCCCACAAGCTCTCTTGGCCAAAATATACACAATAAAGGTTAAGAAGAAATTGTTTCTTGCTTAATTTCATTCTTAGTATACACTTGAGGTCTAGTTCATCCAAGGAAGGAATCAAGTTATACATTGGTGTGGTCTAATTAGAGATGGTCCAATGAATACACCTGGTAGAGGTGGTTTTCTATACTTTATCACCTTTACCGATGACTTCAGCAGATATGGTTACGTATATCTGTTAAAATATAAAAGTGAAGTTTTTGAAAAGTTCAAAGAGTTTCAGAATGAAGTACAAAACCAACTGAACAGGACAATCAAGATTCTCCGATCCGATAGAGGAGGAGAATACTTGAGCCATGAATTCTTGCAACACCTAAGAGATTGTGGTATAGTATCACAACTCACTCCAGCTGGCACACCACAACACAATGGTGTTTCAGAAAGGAGAAATTGAACTTTATTGGATATGGTTCGATCAATGATAAGCACATCGGAACTCCCAGCAAGTTTCTGGGTTATGCACTGGAAACTGCGCTCACACACTAAACAAATGTCCAATTAAATCAGCACCTAAGACTTCACATGAGATGTGGTTTGGGAACAGTCCCAAGTTAGGATACTTGAGGATTTGGGAATCCGAATCTTATGTTAAGAAAGTTAACAAAGATAAGCTTGGACCAAAATCAGACAAGTGTTTTCATTGGTTATCCTAAGGAAACCAAGGGATACTTCTTTTATCTCAGGCCCGAAAATAAGATTTTTGTTGTACGTAATGGAACTTTCCTTGAAAAGGAGTACATTACAAAGAGATATAAGAGTAATGAGACTCTTGAAATTGTTCAAGATAGTGATGTAGCAGGCACTAGTGCCTCGGCTGAATCACCTCAGGAGGTGAACCCTTCTTATGAAGAAGTTCAACTCGATCCACGGGAAACCGTAGACGAGCCGACTGATACTCAAAACATCCCTCGGAGATCTAAAAGGCCCCGTCAGGAACCCGATAGATGGTATGGGGAATTATTCCTGATTGAGAGCGGGGAACCTTCCACCTATGAGGAACCCATGAAACAAGAAAATGTTGATGAATGGCTTTTAGCCATGCAATCTGAGATGGATTCAATGTACCATAATGAATTATGGCCATTGATGGATTTGCCGAAGGGTGATAGACCCATCGAATGCAAATGGATATTTAAACGAAAGCTTGATAAAGATGGAAATGTCCATGTTTACAAGGCACGACTAGTAGCTAAGGCTTCAAGCAAATTCATGGTATTGACTATGATGAAACCTTTTCTCAGTCGTCAAGTTTAAATCCATTCGGATTATCTTAGCCATTGCCGCATACTATGATTATGAGATTTGGCAAATGGATGTGAAGACAGCCTTCCTTAACGGGAAGCTTGAAGAGTATGTGTATATGACACAACCTCCTGGCTTTATAAGCTCGAAAGAGCCTAAGAAAGTATGCAAGCTTCAGAGATCCATTTATGATCTAAAGCAAGCATCAAGGATTGAAATCTTCGTTTCAATGAATCAATCAAAGAGTTTGGATTCCTTCGATGCGAAGAAGATTCTTGTGTGTACAAGAAGGTTAGTGGGAGCAACATTGCATTTGTCGTGCTATATGTAGACGACATTCTTCTCATAGGAAACAACATATCCATGCTTGAATCAGTCAAGGCATGGTTATGCAGATGTTTCGCTATGAAAGACCTAGGAGAAACTCAGTACACTCTTTGAATTAAGATCTACAGAGATCGATCTAAGAGACTCAGTGGTCTGAGTCAAAACACTTATACTAATAAAGTGTTACTTAGATTTCATATGGAAAATTCCAAGAAAAGTAATCTCCCCATGAGACATGGTATCTCTATTAGTCGTGCTGACTGTCCCACGGAAAGCAGCGAAATAGAGGACATGAACAAGATCCCTTATGCCTCTGCCATGGGATCGATCATGTACGCTATGCTATGTACACGACCTGACGTTTCTTATGCTTTGAGCGTAACAAGTCGTTATCAGTCGTGTCCATGACAAGCACACTGGATTGCCGTAAAGGTTGTTCTTAAGTATTTGAGAAATACTAAAGACTTGTGTCTTGTCTATGGGGGAGATGAGGAGTTGCGGGTTACAGGTTACACCGATGCGAGTTTCCAAACCGACAAGGATGATTCAAGATCTTAGTCTGGTTATGTATTATGCATAAACGGTGGTGCGGTGTCTTGGTGCAGTAGCAAGCAAGGCATTGTAGCTAAATCTACAACAGAAGCTGAGTACATTGCAGCCGCTGAGGCTGCAAAGGAAGCATGCTGGATTAAGAAATTTGTGAATGAACTTGGAGTTGTGCCTAGCATTGACGGACCAGTAGAGTTATATTGTGATAACACTGGTGCCATTGCTCAAGCCAAAGAACCAAAATCACATCACCGTTTCAAGCATGTACTCAGAAAGTATCACATTATTCGTGACATTACTGAACGAGGAGATGTGAGTGTATGCAAGATACACATATGACAACATAGCTGACCCATTAACCAAACCATTGCCTCAGAGCTAACATGACAAGCACTTATCGGGAGTTGGGCTCAAATATATGCTTGAATGGTGTTAGGTTTAGTAGGAGCTATTGTTTTGTATCTTTGTCATAGTCTTTGGTCTTGATAAGACTATGTTGAATATTGATTCAAATATATGTATTTTTAGTTATACTCCCTTTCATACATATATCTCTTTGATTCCACTGTTATTCATGTATTCTGGAGAGGTCTTTGGGGTTGGGGATCCCAAATGAGAGACCCTCTACTAAGCCTAGAAGCAAAGGGATAACATGTCCCTGATTAAATGTTCAATGATTGGAATCGAACATTGTAATGATCAGTATGTGTATGATTGTCTTGGTCACGTCTCTTTGACAAGAAAGGGAGTAAGGTACTCTAGTCATACACATGAGTATATAACTTGGAATTGGTCCAGGTTATGATACTGGATTCGACCGCCATGAGAAACTTAGAAGATGACATAACTGTGTTCTAAGAGTATTCTCATAGAACTTATGTTGAATGGTGATTCTTAGACATGTGTGGAGGAAATGCACTGGCATGGAGCTTGTGTGCTTTGACTATGTCAAACGTTCATTGTAAAAGGAGGACTATAAAGGCATATGTTGGGTATACTCGCAACATGTTGGAATATTGGCCGACCATCAGAGGGGATTCGCACAATTGGTTATGCCAATTGATCCTGCATCTCGGTAGATTAATGGTGATTAAGATGGCCATCTCCAGTAGCGTACTGGGTATCACACTAAATCTATGTGTCCGAGAAAACTACAGGTGCAAGAGTATGGTGACACATATCTTACCATAGCTTGACTGTTGGGATCACGATGCGAAGGAACCATTTTATAAGTAATCGTCCAAGGGCAAGTGGGAGTGTTAGAAGTATGAGGTGTTTGACACGTCATATTTATGCCCATTGTACAATATGATTGTGAAATCGATTACTCATTCAAAGTCAAGTTCAGGTGTATATTTTGTTGGACAATAATGTACACACTAGGAATGAACCTGAAATACATTAGGGGTCACGATGGTTATACTAGAGCCCGCTCGTGATCAATATGTTATTAAAATACTTTGGTTGATATTTTATTAACACACGTCTAATGCTATTTTGGTCCTAAAAGGTCACACACATTCAATGCGACTTGATTTTCGATTGGATCGAAACTTCTGGGTCAAAAGTGTAAACATGATAGAATGAAGGGGTCAAATTCCAAGTGGAATTTAAGCCCATTATTCAGGCCATTTGGGAGGGGAAAAGTGTCATGTACTTGTCTAATATTATATTGAAGACTTTCTTGAGCCACTAAAAGGCTTCCTTGTTTGATGGCTTTTGAATATAATATTCATTGTTTATTTGATAAATAATGAATAAGTTAGAAAGTAATCATGACACTAACCCATTATAAAAGAGTTGTCTTCCTTCTCTTCCCACAAGCTCTCTTGGCCAAAATACACACAACAAAGGTTAAGAAGAAATTGTTTCTTGCTTAATTTCATTCTTAGTATACACTTGAGGTCTAGTTCCTCCAAGGAAGGAATCAAGTTATACATTGGTGTGGACTAATTAGAGTGGGCGCACTTGAGCTCTTCCGCTACGCACTCACGCTCCAAGAGGTATATCAACTAAACCCGTAGATTAAATGTGATGTTTGAAATGTTACCCTTGAGTTAAGCATTATTAAATTATTTGAAATGTTAAAAAATACTGAAAAAAACCAAAAAATCGAAAGTTCAGGTGCTCAGGTGTCTATTTGCAACAAAAAATAGTTCAAATGCCTATTTGTAAAGATAGTAGTTCAGGTGCCTAGATGCAAAAAGCCTATAATTGAATTAAAAATATCCAATTAAGGGCCTTAATGCAGGTTGGCCGGCGGCCTATTTACCATCAATTATCCTACGGACCTGATCCAAATTATAGCGAAGTCATACTCATACGTACGGCATACCCAGCCTGGCCAACCATTTGCTAGACAATGTCGAACGGACAAATCTATTTCTATTCCTTAGCCCAAAATATATAACGTGAAGTATTCAAATGAGGAGAAAATTATTAGTAAAAGTATTTGTTAATTATGTGTTTTGAAATTTACCATCATGTCATTATTCTTAGTCCAAATATTATCCTTTTGTGAAAAGTCTAGAATGCCCTTTCTAAAATAAACCACGCCTTCTCGTCTTCTTTCTCACATTTTTTCTACCAGTCACAAACAAAACCACCATCACAATCCCCACCATCACCACGGCCACCATCCAGCATCTCAAGAAAAAACATCTTACCATTTTTAATACGACCACTATCGCCATCAACCTCGATGACATACCAAAAATACCCTACCTCCACCCCATTCCCTCACAACCACCTGGAAAATTGCCCTTCCCCACAGACACATATACAAGCACCTGTAAAATCACTCCCCTTCTACCATAACCATTGATAAAATTGTGTCGCCCATCCCAACCAACTGATATGCGCATGAGCATGTGGTGGGTCGAATCGGTGCAAGGGGTTGCCATGGGCATGAGGTATTCAGTAGTTGGCGGTGGTGGTAGTTGGTGGTTGGTGGGATGATGTTTGTTGGGCTAGGGTTTTGAATTCACGGTGGACGGTGGATTGAAATGGGTAGAAAATATGGTACAAGGGGGCGAAACATGCCAAAAATATGATCCCGGATCGAAACAGAATGAAAATATGTTTCCCAATTGAAACGGGCCGAAAATATAGTCCGGCGTCGAAAAGGGCCGAAAAATATTCGCGGGTCGAGACGTACAGAAAATATGGTCCGGGTTGAAAGGGGTCGAAAAATGTCCCCGGCGAAAATATGTTTCGGGGGCAAAGGGGGGTCGTAAATATGTTTTTTTCGGGTCGGAACCAGCCGAAAATATGTTCGCGGGCAGAAACGGGCCAAAAATATAGTCCGGGCGAGAGGGCCGAAAAATTGTTCCAGTGGATCGAAAAGATATTTCCAAGTCGAAACGGGCTGAAAATATTATCTATAAAAACGAGGCGAAAATATGTTACCGGATCGAAACAAACCGAACATATTAGAAGTGATGTAATAATGACTCGATTATATTTGTCACTTTCAATAGTCTTGAAAAGTTTAGTGGAAAGTAATTAAATCATTTATACTTTTCGTGGCGAATCAAATCCACATGTTTCCTACGTGGTGTGCCATTAGACCAAAAGAATTCCCCACGCGTTCTAGGCCATGACCAGTCGAAAACACTGACCAATGTTGAACACGTGAAGTGTTTCAACAATTATCAACTCCTTTTCTATTTATTTGTAAATCAACGACCAAAATTATAATTAACAAACTAATAAATAATGAAATTAAGGATATTATAAATAATGAATACAAAATTTTTAACTAAAAGTAACAGTTAAAGTATAATATGAAATAATATGCTTCCAACCGGTGTTAAATTGAAAACTCCTAATAAAAATTCAGATCAGATAGAACGAGGCTATTAACAAATGGTCAAATGGATACTCATTTTTATTTGTTGACTTGTTCATGCATTCTTTATTCAACTTGTCGAAATCTGGTCAACATATTCTCATCATCTATATATATCTCAAACATCTAAAATCATTTAAACTAAATCTTCTCTTTTTTTTCTCAAATGTGTGCTATGAATACTCTCAGTCTTGTTCCTCACCCCCATCTTAGGCTTGAGAAAACTCCCAAAATTAGTTCCTATTTTGAAGAATTTGCAAGAAAAGATTACATAAAGAAAGCCAATAGGTTAACTGAATCATTGTCACAGATGTTGAATCTCCAAATAGAAACTTCAATCAAGAAGAGTTTTGATCAATACAAGAATCAAAACATGGGTGATGTAGTAAGAAGTTTTGAGGAAAAGCACGATGTTCCAACGAAATCGCCGAAAGAAGACATCTCTGAGAAAATGAAACACATTCATGGTAGTAAAGATTGGGAGAATCTTGTTGAGCCAGTGCTGCATCCTTGGCTAAGGAGGGAGATTGTCAAGTATGGTGAATTCGCGCAGGCGACGTATGATGCCTTTGATTTCGATTCCTTCTCCGAATACTGTGGAAGTTGTAGGTATAATAGGGAGAGACTATTTGCTAAGGTTGGGCTTCAAGAATGTGGTTACAATGTTAGCAAGTATATTTATGCAATGTCCCACATTGATATGCCACAATGGTTAGAGCGTTCGCGTCTTGTTGATTCGTGGAGCAAGGACTCGAACTGGATGGGGTTCGTTGCAGTGAGCAATGATCAAGAAACCAAGAGAATTGGTAGACGAGACATCGTGGTGGCGTGGCGTGGCACGGTCGTGCCAGCCGAGTGGTACGAGGATTTCCAGAGGAAATTGGAGTCTGTCGGACAGGGAGAAGCTAAAGTCGAACACGGGTTTTTGAGCATATACACATCTAAATGTGATCACAGTAGATACAATAAAACGAGTGCCTCCGAACAAGTTTTGCAAGAGATAAGAAAAATGGTTAACTTCTATAAATCGAAAGGCGAAGAGGTTAGTCTGACGATAACAGGGCACAGTCTTGGTGGTGCTCTGGCTTTGATAAACGCTTATGAGGCTGCAACGAATTTTCCAGGTCTGCCCATTAGTGTCATTTCCTTCGGGGCGCCTCGGGTTGGGAACATTGCATTCAGGGATGAGTTATACCAATTCGGGGTTAAGACGCTCCGTGTTACACTTAAGCAAGACTTAGTACCCCGAATGCCGGGTATCGTGTTCAACGAAAGCCTGCAAAAATTCGACGATTTTACCGGATCACTTGAGTGGGTGTACACACACGTTGGATTAGAACTAAAGCTTGATGTTAGATCATCACCTTATTTGAAAAGAGGATTTAATCCAATGGGTATACATATGCTGGAAACTTATCTGCATTTGGTCGATGGGTACTTGAGCTCAAGTTCAACATTTAGAGCTGATGCAAAAAGGGATGTGGCATTGGTGAACAAAAGTTGTGATATGTTGGTTGATGAACTGAGAATACCTCAGAATTGGTTCCAGTTTTGTAATAAAGGATTAGTATGTAATGCAGTTGGTAGGTGGGTTAAACCACAAAGAGACCCTGAAGATATACCCTCACCTAGAGCAGAATCATATAATTAGTGCGGTTAAAGGACCGGATAATTTGGAACTAGCTCGTTATTCGACACGGGAAACCCGTGTCAGTTCAAATGACCAATATAAAATGAGTGTTGAAATTTCTTTTTAAGATTTGCATTTCAACAATTAATTTTTGTTGGAGAGAATCCTAAAATAAAGGATTTAAATAGAAATTTGGGGTGAATCGGAACCCGTTTGTCGCCTGGTTGAAAAATCTCGGCTCGATACCCGCTCGTGTCCTTATCGAGAGATACAAGGGTAATATGTTTGTTACCCGGCTCGATAATACCGAGTAATCGGTAAAGTTCAAATCCGCTCCGATAACCCGGTACCCCCTCGTACCCGCCTCGTTTGCAGCATTACATATAATGTTCATTTGCATGATCAACGGTAAAGAATTTACTACTTCCTTTCTTTTTTGCTTGTTTTTCTAGCTATGTTTACATTTAAAAAATGGCAAATCGTATCAAAGATCACTTACGTTTGTTAAAACTCCCCAGTCGATCACTTTAAAAAATGGCAAATCGTATCAAAGATCACTTACGTTTGTTAAAACTCCCCGGTCGATCACTCTAGTATCACTTTGGCCAAGGAGTCAACAGTTATTTCCGCTGGAATTTCGGGAGAGGCAAAAAGATTTGAACCGCTACACATTCAAAAAATGGTCAGTTGCGAAATGAACCCAGAGCCGTTACCAGAATTGGGAGCAAGGAGCATTGTTGACATCCAGGCCCAATCACTTCCTTAACTGGACCTGTCTGATAGGCCTACTGAAATTTATGGACCTATATCCTCCCCTTCGAGGAACATGGTGGCCCAACCAAGTCAATCACGGGTATCTCCTACCCGAGTCCCAACAGGCCCGTTTAGTATGTTACTTCAAGATGCAGTTCGAAACGAGGCCCTCCAAACTTTCAATTTCAAATCACCAGGAGCAAAGAATTATCCGGATACTCTTGATGCTGTTTCACTTCCTATGAAGTCTTTTAACAAAAGACAACGCATTGACACGAATGATTCTTTTTTGCTCTCTCAGAGGTCGCCTCTTTCCAGTTTTGGATTGGACACCTCTACTTCTACTCATCAACGGTGGAGACTGCTCAGCAGTCCCGCCGATCGCCATGAGTATCCTATGTTGGAACTGCCGAGGGTTAGGGCACCCTCGGGCAGTTAGAGCACTTAGTAGTCTGGTTCAATCAAGGAAGCCTATTCTAGTCTTCCTAATTGAGACCAAACTATGGCATAATGAATGGTCTAATATTTCTAGGAAACTTAGGATGTTTAATTTGTTTGATGTAGATGCTAGTAATCGTAGGGGTGGTCTTGTTTTAATTTGGACTCGTTCGATAGATGTAACTATTAAATCGTACTCTTCACACCATATTGAAGCTATTATTGATGATGGTTTTCCTTACTCTTGGCGTTTTGTTGGTTTTTACGGGCACCATGAGACTTCTAAACGTTATTTGTCGTGGGAATGATTACGACATATTGGCAGTTTATCTCAGATTCCTACAGTGTTTGTTGGGGATTTTAATGAAATTCTGCATATTTCTGAACAACACTCACAGAGAAGATCCCGACCTTCTTCACAAGTGCATAAATTTCTTAAAGCTGTTATGGATTGTGGATTGAAGGACATGGGCTTTAGGGGTTACCCCTTTACATGGAGCAACAAATCTTAACAGTATAATGAACCGTTAAGTGTAACGAGATGTTAGTACAAATCTTTGAGGTTCCACTCTAAAACCAATTGATAATAGAGAGAGTAGCTCAAGATCTTATATATTGACCCGATAGGACATCGACTACCGATGTGGGATGTACATCTTAACAGTATAATGAACCGTTAAGTGTAACGAGATGTTAGTACAAATAATCATTCAAGGATAAGTGAAAGTATTGAAAATATGATATTATTTTAATCTCATAAAGTGCGCCTATTAAACAATTAAGTTTGCAAATGGGTCATATTAGAAAAGTCGTTCTTTTTCTTCAAATAGATTGATTGCTCTTGGTTTAGATTGCGATCTATATTGGACCCTCTTTTTTAGTAGAAAGTTATGGTCCTCCTAAGAATAATTCTCCTAAAAATTCTCTAAAAGACTATTATACAATTTATATCAAATCTAGGAATCAAATATAAAATTTCCAAGCTTAGGGATCTTTCTGCAAAACTATATCAATTTTATAACATGTATATCATTCAGATTAAAACATAGCAAACATTCATAAAACTGAGTAATATAGAAACATGGAGTATTCTCAAACACAGTACTCCTATTACATTTGAGAACCTACCAAACATAGTGTTCTCAATCACACTATTGAATTTGAGAATACTGACATCTTATTGGTATATAAACTCTCTTTTAATTATAACCACAATATTATATGTAATGTGGGTACAATACCAATATTAACCCTTTATATGGGTATATTTATGTGAATGATGAAATATCAATATTAGGATAAAGACCTCTCGCTTTCACCAACTTTAATAATATTGTTCGATAGCTTATGTTATCCATATATTCATGTAGTTAACTCTTTAAACTATTGTAGATTCTCAAATTCAATATTGTGTTACGAAAACTAAGGTCAACAGATTCTCAAATCTAAAAGAAAATTGAGAATACTCCTAAAATTTATATAATTAACCTTGTAAACTATTGTAGATTCTCAAATTCAGTATTGTGTTGCGAATACTAAAGCCACCATATGCTCAAATCTAAAAGAAAATTGAGAAAACTCCAAACGCTTCGTATTAGCATACTATTACTAATCCAAAGTAAATATTATGAAAAATGGTCTATCTCCAGGATGCTGGGCATATAAACCAACAGTGGAGCTATTTTCAATGATTTTTGAGTTGATTTTTGTTGAAATAGTATATAACTATTGTCAATCAAAGCCCATTTGTTTGCAAATTTTTTGGTGTTCGTAGCTTTCAATTTGCTCAATTTTGCTTGATGTTTGAGAATTAAGAGAGATGATAAGAAATTAGAAATTGTGAGAAACGTATGTTGGGGGACTGAGTGGAAATAAGGACTTAGTTACAATTACTTAATAAAAAAACCATTTAAAACTAAAAAGCCAGGTTCACTTAAGCTAGATTGTGGAGGTTAACATACATAAGAGACAAAATAAATGATAATTGAACCTCAATTGTTGGTTTATTTTTAAAATTTTCTTTACTACTTTCTTCAATTCAAAATAATTGACGTTTAACTTTTAAGAAATTCAATTTTAACTATCAATTACTAATCGTTATTTATTCTAAAACATGTAAAATTTACACACTTGAATTAGTCTTTTAAGGTACTTTCCATAATTTAATTTTTTAAATTTTTTAACAATATAATTTAAGAACAACCGAAAGTCAAACATTTACGTCGAGATATGTAAGAAGTACAATTATTTTAGATTAGGGGATTATTATTTATTGTTCTAACAAGAATATAAAGAAAATACAGTAATATATAAAGATAATATTTATTTAGGAAATATGGTATAGAGTCTGGAGTTAAGTTATATGGCGGGTAGAGTGGATAAGGTTGATGGTGAATATTAAGAAGGTGATCCATAGGTGCAAAAACGAGTAATAATGATGAGGTTATCATCAGAAGCTGCAACTCTGATAAGATGGTCACCCGTAATAATGATGTCGCCTTCGGCTTCGGCTTCGGCTTCGGCTTCGGCTTCGAGCTTCTCATGCGGCCGCGTCAGACTGCTTCCGCTTCGTAGAGAATTCATGGGGTCTGGCCTCAGGCTCGGGCTCAGGCTCAGGAACATTAATATTAGTGAGTCTCAAACTCGAGTGAGGGTTGTTCTGAAAGCCTCTCTGCCCCCCTCGTCGCCTCTGGTGCTCGTCGCTGTTGTCTCCATCTCCGCTCTTATTCTCATTTATCGGAAGGTCTATGGCACTCCGATCCCCCCCCCCCCCCTGAATTATTAGGCTCAACATCTTCCTTACCACTTACAGACTTACAGTTTTTTTAAAAATATTATTGCAGCAGCTGGGTCTTGCACTATCTGAGCAGATGAAGAGCATTATTGTCAAGTGGCGAATATTTGATAAGTTTCTCGATACAACCAAATCGAGTCATCATCATATCGTTTCGCATTCGTCTGTAGCTGCCGAAATGCCAAGTGCTATGAAGACAAGGCCAACTGCTGATTCCCGTGGAGAGCTCCATACATTCTATGAAGCATCCTCGTGTAACACTCATAATATCATCAAGGATCTTCCCTCATCACCAGGTTTCAGACAACCTTCCTTGCTTGTTTCAGAAAATTTCAAACAAAAAGGATGTCTTTATAGCCTCCTAGAAGCATCTTTCCCAAAAAACAAAGATCCACATAATACAAATAGCAATGCTCACCATGTCAAAACTACTGGACATCGTTCTTCAACGAAGTTCAGAGCTTACCATAAATTTCTGAAAGAGGGAAGGTAAACTGTTGACAATTCGTAAGCTGTAGTGCGCAGTCATTCACATTAGAAAACTTTAGGTGAGGTCCTATATAGATAAACGTGCTGATCATATTCTAATTTCTAGGTTGCTTGAATGTATCGAAATTCTTAGAGACTTCGAAAGGAAAGGATTACTGGATATGGGTAAAGTAATACTTCTTTCTGCTCTGTGATTCCGTATTAGATTCATAGTTTGATACTTGCTATAACTTAATGTAAATGGTCTAAGGTTCATCACGCGAGCTTTCTACAAGCATGCAAAAATCAAAAGAATGTGAAAGCAGCTTTTCAGTTCACTGGACTTATCCCGGACCCAACTCTAAGTACCTTCAATATGGTTATGTCCGTCTGTGCAAGCGCACACGATACAGACGGTGAGTTATTGGCCCTTGTATCATTTCCATTACTGTAAGTTGCTCAACCATTAGATGCCTTGGTGGTCCATTGGTATGTACTAATTGTTAGATATTATTAGTAGTTGTCTAGTGTACAAGCCATGTAATGTCACATTATATGGCTTGTACACTAGACAACTACTAATTGCATGATCCATTTTTGTAATTCTCCTTTTTAGGAGCTTTTCATATTCTGCAATTAGTTCGAGAAGCTGGGATGGCAGCTGACTGTAAACTCTACACCACTCTTATATCTACTTGTGCAAAGAGTGGAAAAGTAGACACAATGTTTGAGGTGTGATTCCATTAACGATTGCTTCCTTTTCATTGAATGGCACAAGTTGTATTTCTTATAAAATAGTGAGTTGAAACTTTGAGTTTTCCAGGTTGCCTAATGCACTTAAAGATTTACAATTTTTTGTGCCTGTTTCCATGAATATAGAAGTTCAATCTTAGAGTGCCCTTATCTTCTATATTTACTATATTGTCTTTTATCGTACATGGATTTGAAACTCATTGTACTCTTTTCTGTATGACACGAAGTCTGCAATTTCTTGTCGAGCGCTATAGCTTACAGCATACTATTATCATATAGTGAGCTAACTTTTTTATCTAATGGATTAATCAAATCAACTTCATTTTTGCTGTTGCTCTCTGTGATCACGAAATGTCCAATTGAGATGACATATTTGCAGTTGTTAAGAACCTATGGGGTTCCAGTGTTCCACCCTTGAATCAATTGATACAGGAAGTAGTAGGCCAGGAACTTATGTGTCTCCTTCTTTGCCTTGGCATAATCAATACCCACCTCGTATTTCTTAGCATATTCTAGGGAGGCCAGGGGCCTGATGACATCTCCTCGTAGAACTCAGTTAACAGTGGGCACGTGATATGTAATTGAGAGGTTGACTCTAATATTATGTAAATGATCCCCCTAAAACCAACTAACTGTGGCTGGAGTAACTTAGGGGCTTATAAATTGCTCATACACCTTAGGTTCATACACTACTCAGTTAAACAGGTCCCAGGCTACCAAAATGAATTAAATTTTCATATAAAACTGGTACATCCATGGTATGTATGATATGTTAAATAGACATAATACACGTAGTTCTACCCACAAACTTAGCCAAATATTCTTTGTTGACCCAAAAAGAGGTGGCCAGCTCATTAAAAAAGAAAAAGTCTAAGAAGGTTGTAGCCCTTTAACATCATATGTCGACAATGTGCAGACCTATGTCAACTTACGATGTTTATTAGTAATGTAATCCGATGGGAAAGCAAATACATTACATGATTGCTGTAGCCTATACATGTCCATAATGTCCACACTTAGGTCAACGTGCGATGTTTATTAGTAATGTAGTTCAATGAGAAAGGAAAACCATTTACATGATTCTATTTTTTGGTTTTGGTGGAGAAATGATTTGTGTCCTTCTGTGTAGGGCAGTTCATATATGTGCTATATAATTGTTAAGAGCGTCTCTGTTGTTATTATCTATTGAATAAATTCCCATTCTTCTTTTATAGTTATGTAGCATATTCCTGTGATGAAATTTGTTTATAGGTCTTCCATGAAATGGTTAACACTGGGATTGAACCTAATGTTCACACATATGGTGCACTTATTGATGGTTGCGCTAAAGCGGGTCAAATTGCAAAGGCATTTGGTGCTTATGGCATACTGAGGTCTAAGGTGAGGTCTCTGGTGCTTATGGTATAGAAATTCAGAACAATTGAACTGTATCTTTTATTTTGTTCATCTCCCTATGCATGTCGTATCTAAATAACTTTTGGGTGCTTTTGCTTGGTCGTACTGTAATTATAGTCAATTAATTCTGTCTATAGTAGAATGTGAAGCCAGACCGAGTTGTGTTTAATGCACTTATCACAGCATGCGGTCAATTAGGAGCAGTGGCTCGTGCATTTGATGTGTTAGCCGAAATGAGGGCTGAAACTCAACCTATCAATCCTGATGATGTCACTATTGGTGCTTTGATGAAAGCATGCACCAATTCTGGTCAGGTGCTACAACTAGTATCATATCTGTTTGTTATTATCTTCATTGAGTCATGGTTGTCCTAGAATTGTTATCTTATCGCTGGCAACAAATTTATCAGGATGAGCGAGCTCGAGAAGTATACAAGATGATTGATGAATATGATATCAAGGGCACTCCGGAGTTATATACGATTGCTATTAATAGTTGCAGTCAGAGTGGTGACTGGGAATTCGCATGCAGTGTCTACAATGATATGAAGAGGAAAGGCATCTCCCCTGATGAGGTACATATCATCTCCCAGGGTCACAATGTGTCTGTTGAAATGCACATCCCACATCGAAAGTCGATGTCATCCCGAATATATAACATCTTGGGATACTCCTTCTATGACCAATTGGTTTTAGAATGGAATCCCGTAGACTCTTAACATGGTATTATGAGCCAACCCCCGAGTTAATGAGGCACGTGTAACCCCACCGATTTTTTGTTCCGGGAAGTAATTCCGAAGAGGAAAAATTCCGTTAATGATCGGGTCACACGTGAGGGGGAGTGTTGAGATGCACATCTCACATTGGAAGTCGACGACCTCCCGAATATATAAGATCTTAGGATACTTCTATTGTAATCGGTTTTATAGTAGAACTACATTGACTTTTAACAGTGTCATTGACACTTCTAACTACCTGTATAATCTCTGATACAGTAGTGTATGCTACTGCAAAAATGCCGTTCTGTTATCTTCTTATGAATGGAAACACACTGTTATATACTGACTTTACTTTCTCTCCAGATGCTAATTAGTTCATTGATAGATGTGGCCGGCCATTCTGGAAAGCTCGACTATGCATTTGAATTTCTTGAAGATGCTATAGACTTACCAGTTGGAGTTATAGCATATAGTTCATTGATGGGAGCTTGTAGCAACGTATGGGCTAAATAACAATCCTGTTTGTCTTCGAACTATTTTTTGCAGTTTCGCTTCTGTGCTGGGTATGAGTATGGTAGTTCTAGCTCCTAAATGGTTCATAATGGTAAAATGAGTATTGTGCATAAAGAGAAAAAGGTGAAAAAGTGAAAGCATGTTAATTATTTTTTGTTGATTCTTTTCCTTTTCTCCTTACCTATGTCATATTGAAGAATAAAACAATTCAACAAAACATTACAGTGAGATTATGACTGACCTTGGCAATTGGCATAACAAGAATCCTTTATAGGTGGCTTGTTCATGTACCATCATTAAAAAATTGAAGATCTTATTATTATGGTGAAGCTAAGTATAAAGCTACTCTATATGGTCTTGTGTAAATGGTAAGGAAACAGTGGAGAAGGAGGGAAAAGTGCTTGAATTATATATATAATTGTGAATCAACATTCGCCCTGGATCCTATTCCTTTGTGCTTTAAAGTAAAAAAGTGACCCTCTCTTCTGTACTAAGAATGCCCCAGAAACGGTATCTTTCAATGATCTTCGTGTATACACGTATAGGCGAAAAGCTGGCAGAGAGCACTGGCCTTATACGAGGACATTTTGAGGATGAACTTAAAACCAACAGTGCCAATGATGAATGCTTTGATAACGGCATTGTGTAAGGCCCACTACTCACTCCTTACGATGTTATTTCTGCCCAGCTTTAGTTCAATAAGCATTGTTGTGGAGATCCCAGCTGATTTTTTATAATAACTTCTCATAGATTTATAATTTGTTAATAAAGGAGTTGAGAAAATCGTTGGTTCAGTACTTCCACTATAGTTATGGTACTTCGAGAGTTTTATTTACTGCAAAAGGTTTACATGTAAAGAGAGAAGCTACTGAAACTGATATCTTTGTTCAAGCTACTGAAATTTGTTCTTTTATATGTCATGGTAGTTAATCCTCTGCGAATTTAGATGTTTCGTATTTTCATTTATATTTATTTTGTGAACAAAACCAATGACCCAAGTATTATTTAGGTGATGCAAATCAGTTGGACAAGGCTTCAGAAGCGTTATTAGATATGAAGAGAGTTGGGTTGTGCCCAAATACTATCACATACTCCGTTCTTTTGGTTGCGAGTGAAAAGTAATGTCATGTAACTGTACATGTAATTAGCTTATCTTTCCTTTCTCTCTAGTCTTTATATCTCATCTAACCGATTTTCCTTCATCGCAGAGAGGACGATCTGGAAGTTGGCCTTATGCTCCTCTCTCAAGCTAAGAAGGATGGAGTTGCTCCTAACCTTGTAATGAGCAGATGCCTCCTTGGTAATAAAAAATAATATTTGTTCATCAGATTGTTCGTTTGGGTTTTGAACCATTCCAACATTACTACACTGAATTTAAATTACCTCATAATATTTGAAGCTATGTGCTTACGCCGGTTTCAAAAAGCTTGTGCACTTGGGGAGCCAGTAGTATCTTTCAACTCTGGAAGACCGCATCTGGATAGCAAATGGTACTTACTTTCTTGTTACTGCAGACTTTGTGGAATGCCGTGGGGACATCTGAATTTAAATTATCTACAATCAGTTGTTGAAGTATGTAGATTATAATAATGTTGCATCATATATTTAGAAATACCTCTAAGCATGTTGAACGGCTGTGAAAATAACATTTGATATCCATTAGACTGGTGGTTGTAAATTGGAGAGCACATATTCTGTTTGCAGGACTACTTTATCCTTGAGAATCTATAGGGAAGCAATCCTATCTGGTGATTCTCCTTCTGTAGAAGAACTATCACAAGTTTTGGCATGCCTTCGGCTTCCTCATGATGGT
This sequence comes from Echium plantagineum, assembly GCA_003412495.2. Taxonomy (NCBI): domain Eukaryota; kingdom Viridiplantae; phylum Streptophyta; class Magnoliopsida; order Boraginales; family Boraginaceae; genus Echium; species Echium plantagineum. The sequence goes on from CM016565.1 coordinate 24,906,948, forward strand.
ATAGTGAGAAAGAGACTAATCGAGAACCTTCTTGTGGTGGAAAAAAGATCAAAAGTTCCTAACCTTTGTTCATTGATTGATGGATTTGGAGAGTATGATCCTCGTGCATTTTCCTTGCTCGAGGTTTGAGGAAAATTGCTTTATTCTTTACTTACTTTCATCTTTAATATTTGGATTTTTGAAATGTTCAACATTTAGTTTTTGCCATCTTAAGGAGGCTGCATCTCTTGGAAGCGTACCCATTATATCTTTCCAAGAGAGCCCAATAGTTATTGATGTCAGAGACTTGCATATCTCCACAGCTGAGGTAATTTTGTTACCCTTAATTTCAAATATTGAACAAAAATATTTTTCGTACTTTAACATGGACAGATATTTGATGTGAGAAAGTGACAAGATTTTGTATAAGCCTGTTTAGGTTATTAATTACACTAAAAACTGGCCATTTCTTGTTTTAGTTTTAAGATCATTTTTTAACCTTGGACTCATTGAGGCCGTTTGTTATTATGCACATGTAATTGCATTCGCTTACCTTTTCCTCTTATTTTTTTCTACGTAGTCCACATCATTTTGCTGAGTTCATTCACATTGTAATCTGAAAATTATTAGGTTTACATCTTGGCAGTTATCAGAGGTCTCAAGTATCGTCTTGCTGCTGGTATTATTCGATTTGAGCTTCATATTGTTTAGCTTTATAGTGTCTAGCTAGTTGACTGAATAAGTATGATCTAATTGGTGCATTACTGATTTGGTACAGGTGCAAAGTTACCTAACATTACCATATTACTGCCCGTAGAGAAGACTCAATTTCAAACTCCAAGCGGGGAGAAATCAGTGAATCTTGCTGGACGGTGAGAATAACATATTTTCTACTACCTATGTATACATTTATTTCAAGACTTAATGGGTTTCAGGGAGGTGGGGAAGTCATATTCAATATCCAAATGATACTTGCAACAAATATTTATCCAATTTGCTTATGTCTTCTCTCGAGTCTTCCTAAATTGCTCACCACGAAAAGTGTAAGTGTCTTATGTACTTGCGGAAATCTCCATCGTTGAAAGGATTGTAGACTTGTGTGAGTAGGGCTCTTAACTTTCTCTACGTGAATGAATGTGTGTTGTCCTAGGATTGTAGACTTGTATGAGTATTTGTTCTGTTAAATTATCGGACAAGAAGCGTATGTAGTGTAATGTGTCATTTTGATTTATTCCATCATATTGAGGCAGATAATTTAAATGTTTCCACTCCATATGAGTTTTGTTATATGTACAGAGGCTCTGATAACTGAGACGTGGACTCTACTGATTGAATAATCACAAATCACTGTTACCACCATCAAATAATCACCATAAAGCTAGATATTGCTTTCAGTTCTCCAAAATACCAGTATTCATCAGCATCATTTCTGATGTCTTATTTAGGATTATGATGGCAGTTTCCAATTTTTATGATTTTTGTTGAAATTTTTATTTACTTCATGAATGATGAGAATAGTATTTGCTAAGCCTAGGCATCTAAATTCTTTTGTCAGTTTCAAGGATAAGAACAGACAAAGTTGGTCTACTTGCACCATATTTGAGCATTCTTTTGTTGTCCTTCAGTGGTGATCGCTTTTAAATCAAGCGAGTCTCTTGATGTAATCAAAAATTTGATTTATTGTTAATTTAGTCTTCGAATACTAGTTGAATTTCTCTTCTATGGTCAACAGTATTACCCAGGCAGTCACTGCGCAGTTAAGGAGGATTGAACTCCCCTATCAAGGGAATGCGTCATATGGTAAAATCCGAATCTTTGGTGTTGTCTTGAAAAAATGGTTGCAGCCGATGCGTGGTCCTTCTTCTGGCGGAAAACCAACAAGCCTAAATTCATTCCTAAGCAGGCGCTTAGGTAAAGAAATAACACATCAGCAGCGCAATATCAGAACTGGTCATTTGTCGTTGGATTAGATAACTGTTGCAGAATGTTACATTGAAGTTGTTCTTCTCATCGTGTAAACTCTGCCACAAGCCGTTGCACCAAGCTGCTTTTGGTTCCTGTCTTCTTGATATATTTTGCATGGATTCTGGAAGATTGATTTAGCCTGCAGAAGCTGCAAAGGAGTCGGATTCGGATTGATTTTTTAATATGTTGTAGTTCATATAACATGCACCCGCCCCACCCATCGGGACTAGTGATGATGGTCTTTCTCTAGTAGCTAAAAAAAGAACTATTATGTGGTATCCCACTCTCCTTCAATTACAGAAGGTTGTGTTTCTATGTTATATAATGGAAATACATCATCTGAAAAGATCAACACATATATTTAACTTCGTTTAATTTTTAAATTAACTTCTGAAAACAATGCATGATGGTTTGGATTGGATTGGTTTGGTTTGGTTTGAATTTTATCTATTAGAACAAATCTGTCAATGTGCCATGAACGTTGTTATATTGAGCCAATCACTAGTACAAAGGATATAACCCAACATGAAGTTATGTGATAATTGGCACAGAATGTGCATGCAGAACATTTGGTACAGGAATAACATTTGGGCTCGAACATGTCAATGTAACGCATTTAAATAAAAATGAGGTGATCTTTCGATCACCCAGCGGTAACGCCCATGCAGAGCCGTCAATTGAAGGACTACACTGCTACATTTGTCTATATTGGTGACTGCACCCTCCGTTACCCATTTGTTACAACGGGATACTCATTATCCTACTTCCCACTGAACTTCAGATCTTGAGAGCAAGTCAACTTTCTTCACGGGACTTTTGATACGCAACACATGTTGCATCACCAGGTCTTGAACCCCTATGCGGTGCTCGGTTTGCTGGTTTCATAACGAGTCAGATCTTCTGAGTAAAGGATGCCAGTTTGTAGTGTAAGGCGCCGTAGGCCAACCAAGAACCGGGTCTGGAACCAATACAAAGGTGAAGAAGAGTTAGGATAGTATGGAACTTCTATGTTCTAACTATTAAGTCTAAACAACTAGCAAACAAACAAGAATTGACTTTTACCCATTGAAACACGACAAGAGTAAACCAGCAGCCAACCAAACCACATCCTCTGCTGGTCAACATCTGACACAAGAAAGATAATTGATGTAATCTTTAAAAATTACAACCACCAAGTCAACAACTGTCTAGTGCAGTAATTAGAGTGTTCTCAAATATTCTGGAGATCCTTTTTTCTACTTTTTCTCCTTTTTGGCGTGTAGTTCAACATGTATTACACTAGCATGGTGTGATTACTACGGATACTAATCTGCTATTGTAAAGATCAGTTTCTCGTACCAGAAGAATAAGTGATCCTACGCAAAAGATTCCAGTCATTGACAAGCTAATGAACTTCAAATCTCGTCCAGCCTGCAAAAGGAAATGAATATCTTATGTCTAATGTCTCCATTGTTTTGCATAATAAAGTGAACTAGGGAACGTGGAAACTATTGAGCATAATCTTCCATTAGTTCCGTAACAAGGGTTAGGATGACAAGGTAGCGTGAAAGAGAAGAAAGAGGAACAAACAAGGCCCAGGCAGCAGATGAGGAGAAGATGCAGATGTGTGAAAATTCAAAATCTATGGAGCATTTTGTACTTGTGTCGTAGTACTAGACATCTATTAGGAAAAAAGACCACCAACGAAAAAATGGGTTCACCTCACATTATTAGAAACAGATTTATAGATGGCTAAATAACATCTGGGAGCAGTCACAAAAACATTTAGATCAATTAGAATGAAAAACACAAGAAAGATGGTATAGACAGAAGTAGAATTTCAAGAATGTACCATCAGCGTTCCTTCCAGACTATGAGTACTGGGTGTTACACAAAGTGCCAGGAAAAACGGTAGTAGTACTTTGTGCATCTGCATCAATCAAAACGGTTTTATTATTTTCTGTCTTTGACATTTAAACGACATGCCTTGTCTTTAGAGTAAGTGCAAATGCATGTATACCCTTGCTTGGAGGTAACAAAGAGTACTAAGAAACCCATATGAGAAACATGTGGTAGGTGCAAAAGGGTAAAGATGAGCAATCATATTACAACCGAGTGAAATTTTAATACGATAAGGAGAATTATCTGACCTCTTGTATTACTTCATAATCAGATGAAAAAAGTTTGGGGAAAAACCGGGGGACTGAAGTCCCAATAGACCCCAATATCAAGCCACTTGATGCTCCAATAATGACCAGTGACTTCAATAGCATCCGTGCCTATTTCATAAATGCACTCTTATAAGATCCAGTTTGTATAAGAAAGCATCTTAGTATTTGTTCAGACTTGAATATAGTTGATTCAACCTTATGTAGAAGAGGGTGAACCTTATGTAGAAGAGGGTGAGGAAACTCAAGGTGCATTGGTTCAAAATTTAGAGAACACAAACAGGGTCAAAACAACGAATAAAATGCTTCCAACCTTTGGCAAGCTACGCTTAACTCCATATAAATGCTCTGGCATGAATGATTGAGCAGTTTGCGAAAGAGGTTCGCCAAATACAGCAAACATGCCATAAAGTTGAATCATGACCTAATAGAAACAATTTGATTTATATAAAATTCATAAAGGTTGAAGAAATTGTGGTGAAGAGACGTAATCAAACATATAGGTAGTGTGCAGGAGTGGCACCTGAACTATGTTAGAGCACATTTACAGGAATAAAATCTGACCTGGTGAGCAGCAATAGTTTGCGTCCCCATTGATGTCGCAACATAGACAAGAAGAGAATAAAACAACACCTAAAAAGAAATATGAATAAGTCTTTGAGAATATCAGTGACACCTATAGAAGCTTCAAACCATATGTAAGAAGAGATACTACTGCGAAAATCAGGTAGAAGTTAGTGAACCTTAGACATCATTGTTAAAAACACTGGAGCTGCAATAATGAAGATGTTCATAAGTTCATGGCTTGATGGGATAGAAAGAGAATAACCACTATACCCTTTCTTGTTCAGAGCATCAACCATCATAAAACCTGCAACAACCTAAGATGTATATCAGTTAGACATACATCTTTGTTGATATTGAACAAAATTAAAGCTCTACAATAAAGCGAAGTATCTGTAATGTTAGATTTCGATATGACATACTTGTGAGACCATTGTCGCCCAGGCTGCTCCAGCAATACCATACTTAAAATATCTACATAACAATATATCGCCAACTCCATTAATAACACTTGCAGCTGCCAAAGCCTTTAATGGTCCCCATGAATCTTTCATACCTAGACTGTGAACCAACGTGGTTAAAACAACAGTTGACTCAAGTAAATTAAGCGAGTTAATTGATTTTGCAACCAACATCGGTAGAAGTTACAAATATACTAAAATAAAAACATAACTGACAACTTCTATTTGTGTGAATCCAGCCAAAGCTCAATGAGAATGGGATATGAGGCAATTTTGAGTTCACTTAAAAATTCAGATTAAAAAGAATTGTCATCAAAGCAGCAGCCCACATCCTATACATTGAAGGAACATATCAAGTTAAAAGGTGAAAGTTTGTACCTTGCACTCTGCGCAACCCATCCAAACAATCCAGCTGGCCACGCCAACGCTCTTATCTGAAATGATAAAAAGAGATGGCAAAAATCTAAGAAATACATGAGTTTTCCATTGTTCCTTAATAAAGTATGGTATTGCATCAGAGCAAGAGACAATATTGTAGTGAGCATCAGTAAACCTGAACATATGTGTTTGCTGCAGCTATGATTTCTTTATTATTTGCTCCAGTAAAAGCTGCAAAAAAAACAAAGTTAAGAAATAAAAATATGAGATTAAGTCTGGATATGGAGAAGGAAGGAGAAAGCTGGTTACATGATAGCGCCCATGGACCGAACAATGTTGTTAAAACAAGCATGAGTACACCGCAGGCTAAACCAATAAACAACAAGATGGAAACTTGGTGTTGCACTTCACCTTTATCCTAGCAAAATTATCGGAGAAGAGGTAAGGAGTAGACGAAAGCTTAGAAGCAAGCAGAAGAGCATAATGAGATAAGAGAGTGACCTGCCTGGTGAGTGCTGTAGCAACCAAATTAGAAGTGGCTACCGAAAGGAACATAAACACATAACTTGTATGGTCGCATAACACCGTTCCAGGCCCTGCTCAATCATCCATCACATCATAATCATCATAATCATAATCATCATCATCATAATCATCATCACCATCATCATCATCATTATCATACAATTAATTATATATACACTCATTGGATTAGTAGTTGATACCTAGAGCAGCAAGCTCAATGGAGCTTTCTTGACCAACAACTGCGGTGTCTATTAAACTCATCAAGGGCCCACATAACCATAGCCCTACTGCAGGCCCTGAGAATTTTACAATTTCACTCATTTGCTTCAAAATGCTGGAAGGGGGGACTTCGTCTTCGTCTTCGTCTTCGGCTTCTTCTTCTTCTTCTTCTTTAGGGGTAACGAATTGCGGCGTGGGGCTAACACAGCCTGCAATGACCCCATTCCGCCCATTCCGCCGGTTGAGAGTGAGCAGAGGGGAGGAGCCCAAACATTTTACATTGAGGCCAAGGCGGAGCAGGGGGCGGGGGAGGGGGAGGGGGAGGGGGCGGGGGGGTTGAATGAAGTAATGCGAATAGTGGGTTAGGGCTTGAGCCATGTTAGTTTTAGTTTTGGGTTGATGATGCATGAATGGATGAATGTATGAGTGGTATATAGCCAAACGCGGTACTGATGTTGAAAGTTGCATTATTTTAGGGGAGGCGATGTGACGGAATTACCCCTGAAAAACAAAGTAGATACATAAATCAAATCCATTGGGCAAATCAATCTGAATTGAGAATTGAGAATTGAGAATTGAAAAATGGGGAGTTTAGGGGCGATAGTTTCACATCCGGATGAGCTTTACCCTCTAATGAAGCTGAAGATGGCTGCCAAGCAAGCGGAGAAGCAGATCCCAGGAGACCCGCACTGGGGCTTCTGCTACTCTATGCTTCTCAAGGTTTCCAGAAGCTTCGCCCTCGTCATTCAGCAGCTCCCCTCCGACCTCCGTAATGCTGTATGTATCTTCTAACTCTCTGGATCTTTCATTACAAACTCCATTTTTTGTTGATTTGTTTCTAAACAACCCACTATGTGTTCGTTTTTATATGTCAAACCATATCATCCACTACAACGGGGCAGAGCCATCGGTTTTTATTATGATGCCTTTGCCAAGACTAGAACCCAGACCTCCAATGTGTCCGTTTACTTTCAACTTTTTCAACATGTGAAATTTAGTCTGATTCAATTGCCTTATTTCTCCAAGAACCATTTAAAGGAGCATCTTGTTGTTATCTGATATATGGAGATTGGTTAATGTCTTACCTGTATTATTTTATTGCAGGTCTGCATATTTTACTTGGTTCTCCGTGCACTTGATACTGTAGGTATGGTCGTTAAGCAATAATTTTGACATTTTCACTTTCCGATTATTATGCCCTGGTTGCTTGTTAGCTTGCATCCCTAGTCATGTTTGTTCATCTGATTCCTTATAAGTTTAAAGATATATTGGCATCATGTTCTAAATCCGTTCTCGTAGTCATAAAACCTTGTTAGAAACTCTCAAGTGTTTATTGATTTAAGAGATTTCACTTCTGCTGCTACTTGGTTTCCATATTCTACATCATATCCCTGCACTCCACTCTGTTTAATGATTTCGTCGACTCTCCATCTTGCTCATACTTACTTTTCGTTGGGACAGAGGATGATACGAGTATAGATACAGAAGTTAAGGTGCCTATTTTGATTGCTTTCCATCGTCACATATACAACAAGGAGTGGCAGTTTTCTTGTAAGTTCTCTCTACGCGGCTTCGATAATACACAATCATCTATTATCTTGTATCTGTGTAAGTCAACAGAAGGCAGTTAGTTGTAAGATGTGACTTTATAATCTTGTGAAACATCTCTTTGTATTTGTAATTCCAAACTTTTGAGCTGGCTTATGACTTCTATGTGAACTTTCATGTTGAGAAACTCTATAGTTGTTCTTTACCATTGTTGTCTGTACCCTGAATAGATGTATATTATCTCTGAATTGGGAAAGACATCAACGTAGTTTTCTCATTCAACTAGTACTTTTACATGTTAAGGTGGCACTAAGGAGTACAAAGTTCTCATGGACCAATTCTCTTTGGTTCAAACTGCTTTTCTGGAACTTGGGAAGAGGTTTGTCTTTTTTAGAACTCATGCATATCGTTTCTTCGTTAGAGTTCTGCAACACACAACCCTTAAACCACAAAACCCCATACCACATACTTGAGCTCAATAAGGGATGTGCACACACACACCTTGCTTGTAATGTGGGTCTAATAAACATCTGTGGAACCAGCAAATTATACCAAGCGGGTCCTGGTATATGATATTATTTGGCTACCCACTCTTCCATATTGGCCTTCAGTTCATGCCATGACTTTATGTCATAGCTAACTATTTATGTGATAACTAAAACTAAACTTGAATGGGCTCGATTGCTTTGAAGACTTAGACACGTTCTCTTGACAGTGGTTTCACACCATGCCTATGATTCCCATGTTTTTTTCAATGAAAGGTATATTATATCACCTCATCTGCATAAGGGGTGTTAGTTTTATCGTGGCGTAAGGATGGTAAAAATATAGAGAGAAAACTAAGTTATGGAGATGTAGAGAGAAGTTAAAAAAATGAAGGCTAGGAGAGTAATTCTTATGGACAATAAATAGAGGAATCTCAATCTATAGAGAGTAGGTTAAGTAAACGACTAAATAATTAAATTACCTATCTCGTTTCTACTTAATTACTAACAATACCTTAACCATCTATATTTCTAATTGTTAGCAAGATAAAATGATATTTTCTTCCAAATGTTGTATGTTTTATTAGAAGGTATTTGTATATCACATTGTCATCCTTGAAGCTCCAAGGAGGGGCATACACGTAGTTTTACGCTTTGTAAAATCTGTCTTTTGAAATCACATGGAAAAAAGGACTTGACATTAGTTAAAAACCAAGTAGTGCTGGTGTTTTAGTAAATGTGTAGTTAGAATTAAGGTTAATGTGATCATTTCATGACATTATCTAACCTTAGTTCATATCTAGAAGTTCATTTACTCTTATACACCAGCGCACTATCTCTCCTCCGCCTCCCGTTCTCTCTCTCTCTCTCTCTCTCTCTCTCTCTCTCTATTTCATATACACGCATTCACCTTTTGAACTTCACCATTATGATATCATGCCTAGAAGATGATGACAATTCAATGTTGTAGTTATCAAGAGGCAATTGAGGACATTACAATGAGAATGGGTGCAGGAATGGCAAAATATATATGCAAGGAGGTAAGAAAAAATAATGCTAGAGATCACACGTATAACTACATTTTCTTGTGTATTGATATATAAAACATCTAACTCTTAGATACATCAACATGCCCCAATGCCTATGAATAGGCTCACACATATGCTGGGTAAGGGGGGTTGGATAGTAGGCAGCCTTACAACTGTAGAACAGGGAGGCTGTTTCCGAATTTACTTAAGATCTAACTTCTAGAAAAATGTCTAAAATATACAAGTTTATCGACAAATATTGTCATGGAAGGAAACATATATACTGTCATCTAGAGTCTGTTTTAAGGTGTAATGTTCTCTTATATTGCAGGTAGAAACAATTAATGATTATGATGAGTATTGTCATTATGTTGCTGGACTGGTCGGATTGGGGTTATCGAAGCTTTTCCATGCCTCTGGAAAGGAAGATTTGGTTTCCGATGATTTATCCAATTCTATGGGTTTATTTCTTCAGGTATGAATTGGATATGTCAATTCTTCACAATTGGAAGTACAATAGTTATCTTTGTAGTTATATCATAAATTGCAGAAAACAAACATTATTAGAGACTATTTGGAGGACATAAATGAGATACCCAAGTCACGAATGTTTTGGCCGCGCCAGATATGGAGCAAATATGTTGACAAACTTGAGGTTTGTCAGTTTTGGTTTTTCTTTTACTATTTTTATTTAGTTTATGCCAATATTCTTTCTTGTTTTCACTATTCTTAATTGACATTTTAGCAACTATTATTTTACTCTAATTTCTTTTACCATGTTTATTTGTGCCTCAGGATTTGAAATATGAGGAAAACTCTGCGAAGGCTGTAGAATGTCTCAACGATATGGTTACAAATGCTTTATCACACATGGAAGATTGCTTGACATATATGAGAGCATTGCGTGATCCTGCCATCTTTCGATTCTGTGCTATCCCGCAGGTATTTTAACTTTGAGAGCCTTTGTTTATCTTGGTTGTTGGGGTAACAAAGGAAACCTCCCATGCCCCTTCCACCCCAGCTGACATACTCCTTTCCATGCTAAATAGATGAAGGCATATCTCCAGACCAGGAGTCTTTGTCCTTACGGAGCCTACTGTTGTATTTACTTTACCCCAGTATCACTATATCTAGAGTTTTTTTCCTTTCTCTTGCTGAAATATTATACTGAGATAATGAATAGCAAAAAACACGGAAAACTGGGGAGATTTTATAGCTTGTTGAGGGTCTCTGATCACATTAGTTTGAGAATCTTAGAATATGAATTTTATGAACTTTTTTGTCAAACATTTCATTTAAGGTAGTTCGTTTATATATCTTTCTCTGTTTGTTAAGAAGATTCTTATTTTTCTGCCATCACATAGAAAGGAACAAATGGGTATCTCGCTTCCTATTATAATAAACTGATCTGATGCTTCCTATGTTATTAGATTATGGCTATCGGGACATTAGCTCTGTGCTACAACAACATCGAAGTATTCCGAGGTGTTGTAAAAATGAGGCGTGGTAAGAAAAACTATTCTTCATGCACTTTGATAGACATAATATGGAAGATTTATGTATGGTGCAGTGATAGATAAATTATTAGGCAGGATCATATAACAGTATAAACTTAATGATTTATCTGTAATAGGTCTCACTGCGAAAGTGATTGATCAGACCAAAGCTATGCCAGATGTTTATGGTGCTTTCTTCGATTTTTCCAGAATGCTAAAGTCTAAGGTATGAAGATTCGTTACTCCTTAGGCCATAGGTGCCAGGAAATAAAAACATTAGTAACCGAAATATCAGCCAATGACAGCATGGGGGGCTTCTCATAAGAGTCAATATGCCAGCTCAATGCCTTTGTGACTCTGTTAGAGTGTTCAGTGAATTTGTCATATATGAAGGTTCCTTATTCACTGATTCAAACTTTTACTATTTTTATAGGTTAACCAAAATGATCCGAATTCCACAAAAACTATTGATAGGCTTGATACAATAATGAAATCTTGCAGGGATTCTGGAACCCTGGATAAAAGGTTTGTGTCATTCTTCTGATATTTGAAAAGAGTATTGTTCTTTTTTAACCTCTGATCATTCTTTGATTACATTAGGCGATCTTTCATGGTTGATAACGATCCCATCTACAATTTAACACTGGTGAGTGTAGTATTTAGTTACGTATGAACCAGAGAATCTGATAGAAGACTGTATCCTAATACGGCAATTTTTTGTGCAGCCTATTATCATCTTTATCCTCTTAGCTATTATCCTGGCATATCTGCCTTTTCAGCCAAAAACTACATGTAAGTAATGGTGGAATTTCTAAATAGAGTACATTGAATGAAGAAGACGTTGCTTTTGCTAATTTGAATTGAAGGGTGATATGAAATTAGTCCATTTCCAGCATCATATCCGTAGTTGGTTCATTCATCTAGTCTGATGAAAATGAGTCCAAGTAATAAGCAAGTACCATCTCTTTCTCATATGCAGTTGCAGCTGTTGGGTTCTGATATATTCTCTCATTGTCTGCAGGATTGTATTTTTTTAGGAGTATAAGCTTATGCGCTGCCATGTGATTGGGCATTAGTTCAAGCGTTTCTACATCTATGACTGAAATCTGGAAAGTCGAATAATGTAGAGAGCCGGAGTTCTATATACTTGAAACCTGATTTTTTTTGTTTTGTTTTGTTTTTTTTGAATATATGTCAGCTCCAAGAGAAATGCTTTTGTTAGATTTAGCTATAGAAGCATGCACATGCTTTTCTTGTACTGGAAAACTACATTTTGTATCTTCCGCAGTTGTTTATTACGATAAAACAAGTTGTTATTAGTACTAGTACAACTAGACGGACGAGAGGATCAGATAGTTGCACAATCTAGTGTGCTGCATAAATCGCTTTTGATGCTACTAACTAGATGACCAGAGAAGATGAGGATGGGATTGGGGGTGGGAGGGGTGGTTGTGGAAGATGATAGGGCGGATGGTAATGTACTACCTCCATCCCTAAATGATTGTCACATTTTGACTTTTGATGGTCAATAAAACACGATTTAAAACATAACTATTTATTATTCTACATGAGAAAAAATTATAAAAGTTGATATTTCAAAAATATATTGAGACGAATCTAACAAGATCCTACAAGACTATATTATTTTTTATCGTTTAATAAGAATTAATTGTCAAATTTTATTATGTTTGACCAACAAAAGTCAAAATGTGACAATCTTTTAAAGACGGAGGGAGTATTTATTTTCGCTGTATTATTATCAATGAAATGATAAAAATACTCTCGTCAAAAACTATGAAAACTTGATTTTCGATCCAAGATACACACGTTGACATAAGTATTCTCTATAAGGAACATAAGTGAACGAAAAAAGCCCTAAACTAAATTAGAATGATCAAATTAAAATATTTAATAAACTTGACTGATATTTGGTTCAATTTGTTGTTCTAGATATAGATTGATGTTCTTATATTAACATACTAATCAAGGTCGGTTATGTATTTGGAGAGAGCGACATGAAGTCTTTTCCAAATAGAAGAAGAGTTGTTTTTTTTATAATGGCGTAGAGGAAATTATGGATCATTACTTTTGTATTTGGAGGGGGTGATATAAAAACTTGTCCAAACAGAAGAAGAATTATTTTCTTTATAATGCCACTAGTTATACTGCCCCTTTGGAGACGGGCCTAAAACTCCAATAACTATGTAAAAAGAACTAAGTATCTATCTGATGAAAGAATGTTGGGTATGCATGTGATAATGTTGGGGACTCGAAATCGAATAAGCAACATAACTTGTGGAGGTCTACAGTGCCAAATATATTGAATCATCCACGACAACATAGCTCATTCATTGATCAAACCAACTGCCTCAAACCAAACATGACAAGCACTTGTCAAGAGTTGGACTTAGATATATGTTTGGATGGCGTTAGGTTTAGTAGGAGCTATGCTTACTGCACCTTGTCATAGTGTAACCATGTTGAATACTTGATTCAAATATAGTATGTTAAACAAGTGCAATAAAAAAGGAAACAAATTTCCTAGTTATTTTGGTGCCTGAAAAAATAGGAAAGAATGAAAAAAAATGAAACAAAAAAGAAAACAAAAAAAATTGATTGCATGTTTAATATGCTTGTATATGTCATATAACCATAAACAACTTTTACCGAGTATAAGATTGTAAGAAACATATCACACAGAGAAGCATCTCAGAGGATAAGACATAACCATGTGAATCCATACTACCTGGTATACTAAGCTAACTATTATATTTCACATTCGCATGTCTTCCTTGTATACTATAAAAATGAAAAAGACTTAATGCATGGAAGTAACAAAAAACACTAACAAAAGGAAATAAACAGGAAAGAATATAAACAAATTTCGTGGCTATTTTGTTGCCTAAGAAATAGGAAATAATTAAAAAAAATACAACAAAAAATAAAACAAAAAGATAATTGATTGTATGTTTAATATGCAGGTTGTATTTGCCATATAACCGCAAACAACTTTCATCTAATAATATTGGGAGAAATGTATCCCACAGATAAGCATCGCATGAGATAAGATATAATTTTATGAATTCATACTACTATGTATCCCATCTATACATGTATTTCTAGTATAATATAGAAAAGAAAAGAATTTTATGCATGGACATAATAAAGATTTTATTCAAATATTAGATTAATGGTGAACAATCCTAGATACACAAATTAAATTAATAAAAATTTATGAAAAAATCACAATGAACTTAAAAGATACTTCAAAATTAAACCTAGAGCAAATCAATGGTCAAAATCTCTACATATACAAATTGATGAATTAACAAATGTAACAAAATCACTACAAAACTAAGATATTAATAAAAATAAAAAGCATATTCAAAAGCTTTGAGTTTCTCATGAGTTTCGATTTAGGGGCTTAAGCTAGTTGCTTGAACATCTTTTCGATTTAGGGACATTAAGGGAGCTAAAAAGGGGTAAAGGGAGAGGGGTTTGGTTCTTGCTTGTCTCCCTCCCTATTGTTATCTGCACAGAAATTTCTTGAGAGAGGAGGAAGATGTTGGTTCCTACAGCAAGTCAAACAACCTTAATGTCAACTGTTTCAATAAATTGTCTCATTGGGTTTTCTCTGAATTCCAAGAAGCTGAACAATACTTCTAGGAGCCAAAAGAAATAAGCCTTAAACTTATATATATATATATATCTTTGAAACTTAATTATGATTTACATTTAATATAAAACAATACTAATCACATTTAGATTTGAGTCCAAAATGAATAATAATAGGAACGAACAGACCTAAAATTTCAAAGTCGAAAGTGGGCTCAAAATTAGGTCCAAAACACGAAGCCTAGAACCGGCCCGAAACCGAAACCGAACCGGAACCAACCTGGAACCGAACCGTTTACAACCGAATCAATTTCGGTTCTGTCTGGCGTAAAACCGATGATGTCAGTTCGGTTCCTTTTTTGTCCAAAACCGAACCGAACCGAACCATGCACACCCCTACGGGATATGGTGAGAACTGATAATAGCTAAATTGCAGGGAGTACTAATTGAACGGATGGAAGAATATATTCATTAAATGTTATTGGCGACATATTAGCATTCTAATTAAAATAACCATTATTTTCCTTATTTAAATTATTTTGTAAATGTCTCTACTATCCGTCTTAAGCATGGTGAGACAATTGATGTGAGATGATTACATATCTTTGCATATTTATTTTGTGAGACAATTGAAGCAAAAAACAACCTCCTCCCCCTCTATACCCATTCGGCCAAAATAAAACACACCAAGGGAAGAAAAATTGTTCTTCTCTTGGTTCATTTTTTGACATACACTCAAGCTCTAACCGCTTCAAGGAAGGAATCAAGCTTGCATTGGTGTTGATTAACTAAAGAGGGGAACGTACGTTGCTCTTCCGCTGCAAAAACTCTATTCACGAAAGGTATACACCTAACCCTTAGTTAAATGTGATTCTTGAACATTGTATATTATCGTTTCTTTGGGTTTTACATAATCTCGATATGTAAAAGTCATAGCAAACACCAACATTTATTTGTATTATTTGTTAATTAGACAAGTGAATTCAACATCGAAATTAGCATATAATATTTATTTGTTAATTATGTTTAGTTGTAAGTTTTGTCATCTAGTTCATTAGAAAAGGATAAATAGTAGTACAATTATTCAAAATTTGGGTAAAAGTATAAATTCGTCTAAACATATGTTGTACTTTTTGAAATAGGTTATAAATCTGTCAATCAAATACACATTATCAAGGAATTGTGTCGTGTATAATCAACCGTCGAAGTGCATTATGGGTCGTTTGTTATGTTGCAATATATGATTTAGATATAACGTGTGTCTTAACAACAATAAATATATATTCCATCGTGTGGAGTATTTGGCGATACCTTAAATTGTCACAACTACAGTAAAAAGTACATAGACTTTCTACCGTGTCTAGGAAACATAATGGTGATCGTTGTCTCTTTTGCCAAACGAAACGATCCGGTTTTGCAATTAAGGCAAAATTAGGACTCGGCGGAACTTGCACACAAGGGTGCTTGCAATTAAGTGCTTGTTCCGAATGAAACTCCGGTAAAAAGATAATTTGAAAAAAATAACGTGTCCGCTATTTAAAAAGATAAAAGTAGAGTCCCTTAATGGAAAGTTGTTAAAATAGAAGGGTCTTGCGGGAGCGGTCTATAAATTGACGGTCCTCTTTGGCGGTCTTTGGTAAATTCTGTATAGTCCCCCTAAACGTTTAAGATTCCTCCGAAAGTGAAGGTCGTGTTGAAGTCCTAGAAACATAGTCAACTGATGGCTTCCGAAGAACAGCTAGGTGTAATTAAGGTGGGTTTAGTTTGCATTTGGATTTGATTTTGAGTAGTTAGTAAACTGATGGCTGTTTTTGGTAGGCTGCGCAGGTGCTGATGGTCGGTGCCGGTGGTATCGGATGCGAGCTTCTCAAGACCCTAGCTCTCACTGGATTCCAGAACATTCACATTGTGAGTCACTCATAGTATCTTGTTTTATCCTATTGTCAATTAGGGTTTTTAATTCATTTCATTTGTTGCAGATTGATATGGACACCATAGAAGTTAGTAACCTCAATAGACAATTCCTGTTTCGCCAATCTCATGTCGGGCACTCGAAGGCCAAGGTCAGTCCACCCGCTTCAACTTTCTTACTTTCATTTTTTATTCATTAGACTATTATCTTCCTCTGTATTTTTACTCAGGTAGCAAGAGAAGCCGTCTTGAAATTTAGGCCTCATATCAACATT
Organism: Echium plantagineum; assembly: GCA_003412495.2. Taxonomy (NCBI): domain Eukaryota; kingdom Viridiplantae; phylum Streptophyta; class Magnoliopsida; order Boraginales; family Boraginaceae; genus Echium; species Echium plantagineum. The sequence goes on from CM016565.1 coordinate 24,923,544, forward strand.
ACTGCATACCATGCTAATGTCAAAGATCCTGATTTCAGTGTCGATTTTTTTAAGCAATTCTCGGTTGTCATGAATGGACTTGACAATCTCGATGCCAGGCGTCATGTCAATCGCCTTTGCTTGGCAGCTGGTGTGCCCTTGATTGAAAGTGGAACGACTGGCTTCTTAGGGCAGGTGCTCTTATTATGTTTTCATTGTTAGATCATGCTCATGGGATTGTTATATGCATTTTTATAGTTTGTTTATCATCTTATGCGCCTCTTATGTTATGTTGTTTTTAGTGTCATAATGTCCTCTGAATTTACTGTGATTGCTTGTTATAGTCTACGCCAAGTGATTTGCCATCGAAATTGTAGTGAAAATAATCCATTCAGAATAGAAGAAGCTTTTTTTTCCCTCAATCAACTCATTGTTGAGAATGAACTTTCTACAAGCAGTTGATAGTAGATAAAAGAAGATAATGTAATTTGGTCTTGGATTTTCTTCCTTATCACCAACAAGATATAATTAAATGGATTATTGGAACTTTGGGTTTCTGGATCTTTTCATTTTTCTTGGATGTGATTTTTCTATTATGTTTAGTTTATATGTGCTTTTAATGTTTTGGCATTGAGTTGATAATACCAACTTGCCAACATTCGAAATTTCTACCCCTTATACAGCTTTGTGTGTAACTGCTGCTTCTTTAGTGATAGGAAGGGTCATTTCTTCCTTTCATATTTGACCATGATATGTTATGTTCATTGGTTAGGTGCGTTGATTAATCACCTGGAAGTTGCTGCATTCCCATGTTAATTATGCTGTTATTAACGATGCTAAGCAATGTAGTTTATAAGTTGTCTTTGCACACATGAGCAGGTTACTGTTCAAGTGAAGGGTAAAACAGAATGCTACGAGTGCCAGCCCAAACCAGCTCCAAAAACTTACCCCGTGTGCACCATAACAAGTACTCCATCTAAGGTATGTTCGGGGGCCTACCATAAATTTTTATTTGGTGTCAAGAACCATTTCTTGTTCGTTATGATGTGATTCTCTTTTGAAGCTATCATATAACAGAATAAGGACATCAAATTAAGTTAGAGTATTAACATGCCTAGACTCTCTAGAAAAAGCATGCAAGCGATAGAATTGAGCAACTCATTAGCAGCTAAAGTTTGCTCTAAATAGATACAAACTATGTAATGACTCAACTAATTTTAGGAACAATAGTAAATTACACATACAATGAGTAATAACTTACCATAATCTATATATTTGATGGCTGAATTTTGGTGTCGTCGGGGGTATCCATCCAAACATCCTATACCACCGTCCGTCATTGATTTATTTGAGACAGTGGTTTGTGAGCTTGCATCTAATGATTATTAGAATTTCAACTATCTGAGGAAAGCTATAAGGTGATGGTCTTAATTTAAGTTGGGTCTTTTGTGTAGTCATATATTTGATAACTTGTAAGTGTGTGTGGTTGTAGCAAGCCACTATCTTAAGCAATCCAGTTATGGTCTGCTGATTTCATTGCATACACTCATGCCGCATACTTACAGTTGTATTAAAAGACATGTAGCATTCTGGAATACTTTGCTTCAACTGCTATTGACATGATTATGCTCGTGTGATCTAGATGACGTGAAATATCATCTCTATGATCGGTGTCTGTTTTTACACCCAGTATAGTATGGGTTGACTTTCATGCTAACAATTTTGCAGTTTGTCCACTGTATTGTTTGGGGGAAGGACCTTCTTTTTGCAAAACTTTTTGGTGACAAGAATCAGGACAATGATTTGAATGTGCAATCTAAGGATTCTTCTGGCTCAAAAGAACCTGGGGATGTGTTTGATCGCAAAGGAGATGAAGGTGTCGTTGAATATGGCAGGAGAATATTCGATCATGTTTTTGGCTACAACATCGATTTAGCATTGTCTAATGAAGACATGTGGAAAACCCGAAGCAGGCCTAAACCGTACTATATCAAAGACGTATTTCCTTCTGGGCACACTCAACATAACGGAACTATAGATAAATCATCAGTAGCTGATGATCCGTTATCAGTATCTGCAATGTCTTCACTGGGTCTAAAAAATCCTCAGGATGTATGGAGCCTTAAGGAAAACTCTCAAATATTTCTTGAAGCACTAAGGTTATTTTTCACAAACAGGCAAAAGGTTGGCAATACTACTACATATTTGTTTCCCTGGAGAAGGGAATATATGGATATCAGTTCATCCATGTAGGCCTTTCTCTTTATTTTGGTCGGTCGGTGGTGTTTGTCTTTCAGTTCCATTTAAATTATCTGTAACTGTTACAGGATATTGGAAATCTGTGTTTTGACAAAGATGATCAGTTAGCTGTTGAATTTGTTACTGCTGCTGCAAATATTAGAGCGAGTTCGTTTGGAATTCCATTACACAGTCTGTTTGAGGCTAAAGGTATTGCTGGCCAGATTGTCCATGCTGTTGCCACAACCAACGCAATTATTGCTGGATTGATAGTGATCGAGGCAATCAAAGTCTTGCAGAATGATATAGACAACTACAGGTTCGTCTTGCAGACCTCTTTACCATTTTACCCATCACCGTTGGGTCCTTCACACAATGGAATTGTGAGGAGAGGGGAGTGACTAAATATTGTGTTGATTGCGTTGAAGATTCCATTTTTGTGGATTTACCCTGTGTTCATTGTAATAACCTTGACAGATTACTACAATTATAGAGATAATAGGAGCATAAAAGATAGGATAAAGTGGAGAATAGTTGAGAGGAAGATAGAAAATAGACTTTAAGAAGATAGAAACCTAATGAGAAATTAGAGAGAGATTAGAGAAAAGATAGAACTTAGATAGAGAAGTTAATTCATTTCATGTCTTGCATATTCTCTTCTTTACATTTTATAAGACTTTTTTTACCTCCCTTTTCTAAATACTAGATACTAAATAATAGAAAAATTCACATCTATATTTATAAGAGTTATATGACCTCCCTTTTCCTAAATACTAGATACTAAATAATAGAAAAACCATTATAACTAACTAATAATCCTGTTATCTTTTGGGACCACATGCTTCCTTCATTCTCAAGGGCCATTACACTTTTGTGCTTAAACTGAAGTGAGCTCTGAAATGCTAACACAACACTGTACAAAATGTATAGCTTTGGAACATCAGTTCTTCAGTTCTTGTTTGGTTTAACTGACCCCACTTAGTTGGATAGGGCTTAGTTGGTTTGGTTTAGTTGTTTTATTCAGAGCAATTTGTCATCATCAACATGCCCCAATGCCTTTGAAGAGGCTCCCTCGTAAGCAGGGGCGATGGGGTGTCTGATAGTACACAACCTATTCCAATGATAGATGGGGAGGCTGTTATTGGGTTGACCCAAGAGAGCAATTAGTGATAAGGAAACCATTTGCATTAAGCACGATATGAAGCATCTTTCTGCTGATGTGGTTTTTTTCATTCCGCATATGGCGTATTGCATACTAGTAATTCTGATTCTTTTGGTTATATGTTTTAGTTGAGTTTGTCTGTCTACTTGTAAATAATTGATTTATTTCTGTCTATTAGAATTTATGTAATAAATTGATAAATACTTACCGCCATGGTTATGCAGGTTTTAAATTTTCCCTGTATCATCTAATCTGTTCAATACAATATGCAGGATGACTTATTGCCTTGAGCATCCTTCTAGAAAGATGCTTCTCATGCCGATAGTGCCATTTGAACCAAACAGATCCTGCTATGTATGCTCTGAGGTATGTAAAAGACTCATTTAGCAACAGCAGCTAGCTTTATATTTTTAATGTACATTTCCATGAAATTAAAGATCTTACATCATATGCTCTTTTGGGTATAATGGAACAGACTCCTTTATCGCTTGAGATAAATACCCATCGAGCAAAACTGAGGGACTTTGTTGAAAGGATTGTTAAGGCAAAGCTTGGCATGAACTTACCTTTAATTATGCATGGTTCATCCCTCCTTTATGAGGTTGGTGACGATCTTGAGGAAGATATGGTGGCAAATTATTCAATAAACTTGGAAAAGGTATGCAGTGTTCCACTTGCTTTTGGTTGTAATGTTTCTTGTGAATGTTTCAGATTATGTGATTGCCTTGTTGTTCAGGTGCTGTCCCAGCTTCCTTCTCCTGTAACTGGCGGAACAATTCTTACCGTCGAAGATCTTCAACAGGAGCTGACTTGCAATATCAATATCAAACATAGGTCTGGATGTTTTCTGTTAAGCCTTGTGTGGAAGTGTTGTTGTTTCTTCATATCTTGCTGTTTCCTATAGTCCCTTGTCATTTTCTCTTCATCTTGCTGGACAAGCCAGATGTGGCACAATGACAAAACGAGTTTGTTACATATTCCTTACTGATATGCCACCTACCATGAAAGGGCATAATATAATACTGATTGTAGTGGTCTGAGATTTTTCTGTGCGCATGAGGTTTCCTTTTTATTTTTCACTGTTGTAAAAATTTCGTTTGGGTTATTTCTATATTTGATTTTTCGAATTGACTTGGTTATAAAAAGGTCTAGATTGTGTAGATATGTAGATCCAGTCAACATCTAAATGTTTAATTGGTAATAATTCTCATTGCTCACAGGGACGAGTTTGATGATGAGGAGGAGCCTGATGGAATGGTCCTTTCTGGATGGACTCCCTCTCTTGCTTTAGAAAATAATAACAAGTCTTCTGTTAACAATGACGCTAGCACATCGGGCTTGTCCCAAAAGCCTCTTGAAAATGTGGAGGATGATGACCTGGAAATTATTGTAGCTCAAGGTCTTAATGATGGAGGGAAGAAGAGAAAATTATCTGATGTTTCTGAAACTTACAGATCAGGTATCAAAAGAAAATCAGATGAACCTCATGATGATTGTGATATTGTTGTGATGCTAGAAGATGGAAATCCAGATGATGGCAGCAAGAAGAAGAGGGTTTGACTCGTCTGGGCTATATCTAGTTCCGTACTATTTTAAGTAACATTTATTTGGCCCTCGTCTTGAACTCTTTCTTCTGGTTAGGTAGATCCCAGCTGAGTACGAATGTGACTATTAGAACTTGGAAGTATAACTTTGATCCCAGTCTAGCTTGTAAGTATTTGGCCTATTTAAAATACTGTAGCTACCATGGCAGACTGGCAGTACTTGTTTTGATGGTGTAGAAAAGATTAACAAAAGTGTCCTAGTAATTTCTCACTTCGTTATATGTTACTTTTTATGTTTGTTGACTGAAAATTAATTAATAAACAAAATAATTTCAATTGTTTGATCTAAACCCTTATAGAAGTTTCCTTTTAAGGGTTTTTTTTATCATACCTTTTCTTATCCTACATGATGGTTTTCAAGTGGTAGTGTCGATAAAATAAAAAGAGAATGTGTATTCTGTAGGGATGTTTTTGTTTTGGTTTTTTTCGGTTTGATTTGAACTGTAAACATCTCTACCATCTAAACAAGGAATGTTGAAAGATTGTTCTCTTAAAAATTAAAATGTGTCATTTTCGTCCATTTTAAAATGACCACTTTGTCTGCTTGTAGAACTGTGGTCCTATACTCGAGTTAAATCGGTCCGTGAATTTAGATAACATTATGACACTTGAAACTAGGCATGTAATCTTGTTATCTCATAAATATACTTATGTATGTTTAAATACTTTCGTACATTAATAAGATGTTTGAATATCTATCGACCATTTAGAGAAGCCAACTGAGTAAACATTGCAGTTGAATGATCATTTATATGATCATTTACGCCTTGAGCATCAGTTATGCTCCCATTCTGCTCGGAAGAAGGAATCGCAGCAGTGGGACTCTGTGGAACTGTAACTGGAGATGCAGTTACCACAAATTCCTTCTCCTCTTCCTCCATCTTTCCGTGGGATGATGCCTCCTGAAGCTGCAAAGCATGTTCAAGGTTCCACAATATGTCTCCCATGGTTGGCCGATCCACACCGTATTCAGCTAAACATTTTTCAGTGGCTTCTATAAATTTCTTCAACGAGTCTTGGTTGATCTTACCAGCAAGTGTTGGATCAATTATCTTTTCTAGCAACCCTTTTCTCTTCGACTGTAATGCCCATCAGCAAGGTTAACCTGTTCTCTGGACAATGATGGGTTGATGGCTGGGCGAGCGCACAAGGCTTCTAATAATAAGACACCGAATGAATAGACATCTGATTTGTCGGTCAGTTGTTGCTTCCTGAAATACTCGGGATCCAAATAGCCAAAACTTCCCTTCACAGCAGTACTAACATGAGTTTGCTCAGTTGTTGGTGCATCTTTGGAGAGACCAAAATCTGCCATTTTGGCAACAAAGTTTTCGTCAAGAAGAATGTTGGTGCTCTTCACGTCGCGATGGATAATTCCCTGAGCTGCTCCTGTATGGAGGTAATGTAAACCACGCGCTGCCCCGATACAAATTTCCAGCCTTTGTTTCCATGACATGGGTGGCATGTCCTTCCCGTAGAGATGATCTATAAGGAGAAATTGGGTAAACTAGCACTTTTGAGATAAAAAATTAACTTGGAGCACCTTTTTACAATTTTTAGCAAAATGGCACAAAAGGGGATGAATTGACAAAAATACCCCCTTATAAACTTAATATTTTTTTCAGTTTTTTTTTCGATTTTTTCCTGGTTTTTTTTTCAATTTCTTTTTGATTTTTTTTTTTGTCTTTTTGTAATTTTTTTTTCAAAATCTTTTCAACTTTTTTTAAGGTTTCTTTTTTTCAATTTTTTTTTTCTTTTTCTTTTTCTTTTCGATTTCTTTTTTCGATTTTTCGATTGATTTTTTCGATATTTCTTTTTTCGATTTCTTTTTTCGATTTCTTTTTTTTCGATTTTTTCAGTTTTTTTTTCGATTTATTTTTTTGAAAAAAGAAAAAGAAAAAAAAATCGAAAAGAAAAAGAAAAAAAATTGAAATTGAAAAGAAAAAGAAATCGAAAAAGAAAAAAATTGAAATCGAAAAGAAAAAGAAATCGAAAAAGAAAAAATCGAAAAAAGAAATCGAAAAAATCGAAAAAAGAAATATCGAAAAATCGAAAAAAGAAATATCGAAAAAATCTATCAAAAATCGAAAAAAGAAATCGAAAAGAAAAATAAAAAGAAAAATCCAAAAAGGAAATCGAAAAGAAAAAGAAAAATCGAAAAAAGAAATCGAAAAGAAAAAAAATTGAAAAAAAATTGAAAAAAAGAAACCGAAAAAAAAGTTGAAAAGATTTTGAAAAAAAAAATTACAAAAAAAACAAAAAAAAATCAAAAAGAAATTGAAAAAAAAACCAGGAAGAATCGAAAAAAAACTGAATAAAACATTAACTTTATAAGGGGGGTATTTTTGTCAATTTATCCCCCTTTGGTGCCATTTTGCTAAGATTTATAAAAAGGTGCTCCAAATTAATTTTCTTCTTCCATAGGTGCCATTTATCCCAAATTCTCCGATCTATAAGTGCTCCATTAGCCATGAACTCGTACACCAAAATCATCTCGGAGTTTTCGTCACAATATCCAATCAAAGACACCAAGTGGCGATGTCTAAGCTTAGATAAAAATTTGAATTTCAGTTTCGAATTCATGAATACCTTGTTCAGATTGGGGGTTCCCTCTCTTCACTGCAACTTTTGTTCCATCATCAATGACTCCGAGATAAACATTCCCAAAACCACCGACACCTATGATTGCGTTTGAATCCCAATTCTTCGTTGCATCATTTAGTTCGGCAAAAGAGAAGGAGCGTCCCAGTCCCATTGTGGAAGATAACATCTGGCTTCTGCCTGACCATGTTGAATTCTTACTAGACATAAAGGTTGAATCTCCAGCATGCACTGGAAGCAACCATGAAGAGAAACTGTTCCTCTTCTGCCAATCTTGAGGTCGCTTTCTCCACTTGATAGCCATTGCACCAAGTCCCACAAACGCCCCAAACATCATGGCAAATCCAACCGCTGCAACAGTTCCACGACTTGGACCGTCTAAAGACTTCCCACCCACACCGTACTCACCATCAAGACTGCCAATAGAATTATTGATCTTCAAGACCTCAAGTCCGTTAAGGATTGCGTTTTGTGCACCAGTATCTTGATTAAGGGGACCAACTTGAATGGTGAGCGGATTGGCCATCACTGAAGAATTGACAACGAAATCTTTGTAGTAGGCCGATGCCAAATCACCAGTAACGGCTGTTAGATCCAAACCAGATATGCCCATCTTACCATTAATATACACATTGAAGTACAAATCATTCAAGGCCTTGCTCACAATATCATAGAAGTGCATTCGGACTAGGTAGGAAAATGAAGCATCGACCTCAAAGCTCCATGTGACATTGAAATTTTGTGAGCTAACATTGGCGTTAGCCATTTGTGAGGCACTAGCATAAACTGATGGAGGAGCGATTAAAGGAGAAGTTCCTTCAGGATAGTTAATGACACTCGGATTGAGCGAGGTGCTAGTAGATGCTTCCGCTGGTTTCAGGAAAGGCGTATCAACTGCCCAAGTTCGTCCAAGTGTGTCATTTTGACCAGTCACAACAGGACCACCCATATTAATCCAGTACGATGTTTGGAATGCGAAATTAGACAACCCAGACAACGTTCCAACTGGAGAAAGACTGGTTGCAACATCACCAATCAAGATATCTGGCGCCGAGACCAATTCTATTGCATTGATAAAAGCAAATGAGCCTCCTTTTGGAAACAATTTAATTGAGAAACGCTCTGTTGTGACGTTAACAAGAAATTCCTGGACCACGCATGTTAAGCTTTTTACGTGAAATTCACGGAGTAGGACTAACGAATCCGTCTCAACATTGAATTTTGCATTTTGTAGGTTGAATTCATTGTTCTGGAGGGGGTAGAAATGGAGACGAATCCAATGCCAGCCTGGTCTAGTCATTTGAAAAGTATAATCAGCTTGTTCGACGAATATTCTTGCACTATTGTAAATGGGAAGAGGAACATCTGCTGCAGGTGGAACCAAAGCTTGAATGTCTCGACTCTTTGTAGACAAGAATTTGTTTCCATTTTGGTCAGAAAAGAAGATTCTTTTGCCCGGGAGGGTAGTATTGATAGGCGAACCACAATCGATGAGATAATTGTCTTGAGGAGTGAAGGAGTCTAGAGTCTGAGTTTTTGCCGGATTAGCAAAACATGATAAGCAAATAAGAACCAAAACAAAAGTCCTCATTTTTTGCCGATTGATAATTATGGAAACCCAAGATACATTTTCGATATCCAATCCCCTTTGGGTTTGGACTTTGGAGGAAGATGATGATCATATAGATAGATAGATAGATAGATAGATAGATACATAGGAGAGACACAAAATGAAGTTGTTAGGATGATATACTGTTTGTCCTAGGATGGATTGTACCCCTCGACCAAGCACATGTAATCCAAACCCGCAACCGATTCACCAGAAGCCTTCTGGGAATCATCTTGGATTCAGAAACCTTCGAACAAAACAGAGTACACGGATATGTTGACTCTTACTGGACATTCAGAGGAGCAGTCACTGGCGAGAAGGTGGGAACCATATTCACATTCCTTTTCGAACACAATGATGACAAAGACAATGTCATTATCAGGTCACCATTCCGTTGAATATTTTCCTACTAACTTGAATCAACAATGGAAATACAAACAACAACACAATGAATCTTCAAGGCAATTATAAAAGTACTACAAAGTGAGAAAGAATTGGATCCTCGAATCGTTTTCTTTCCTAAAGAATTATTTCCCCGTGTAGGAATATTCTTAGTGGATAAGACAAGGATTGAAATATTTCCACCGCTCGGACTATTTGGCTCAAAAAGGTGCGGGTCGAACTTTGGCTCGGGTATCAAAATCAAGCCAAACGTTGGATTGAGTATTTTCAAACCGAGTCAAACCGTTCGAAAAGGTTTGGCTCGGTCATCATATATGTATTTAATGATAAAATCATTATCAATCCACATATATTCCATTCTATGTACTCATCTCATTCCTTCATCTCCACTCTCCAGATCGCCCCCCCCCCCCCCCCTGCGCCCTCTCTCATCTCTTCTCTTCTCAAAGCCGTTCGCATGCCCCTCTCACCCTCATGAGGCATGGCATCGATTTTCCACATCAATTTTCCAAACCCCATCCCCTCCCCATCACCTTTGTTTATATAATTGTAGCTTCAATTACAATTTCAATTGTTATTTTTTTGGTTTTTTTGTTCATATAAGGTTTTGGTTCTTGATTTTTCTTCCAATGGTTACCAAGCCAAACGTGTTCGGCTCGAACCTTCAAACTCAAGTCAAGCGCCAATTTTTAAGGTTTGACCACCCCAAACGTGTTCGGCTCGAAAAGGTTTGACCTTTCAAACCTCAAGACAAACCTCCAAATATTCGACTCGATTCGGCTCTATTACAACTATAATTGTGATTATAATTCAAAACCACCATTTAGTTAAGGTGTTAATTTCATTCATTAGGTATTCATTCTCATTCTTCATTGTTGTGTGAATACATTAGAGAATTAAAAAGCTCTCTCTTCCCTCCTCTAGTTGGCTGAAATACAAGTGAGGAATAAAGCCATTTTCTCAAACACACACCTATAACGTTTTAGTATAACGACTGGTTTATTCGGAGCTTATCGTTGGTGTGGACTACATCTTGGAGGTGTTGGAATTCAAGCACTAAGGAGGAGTTCAACCGCTCCACTACATTTCCTAAAAACGTACAAAAATACTAAACTCCCTTTCAGTTATTGTCAATATACATTGTATGATCTTGGTTTATTGAAAAACGAACGTTATAACATTCGTTAAAATATGTTCTAAATCCCTTCAGTTTGATATCCTACACAATTAAACTGTTATACACACACCCAAATAGTACTTTTTTTTAGTTCTGAAATGACTATCTTGCCCCTCTATTTGTAAATGTGATGTTTGAGGAAGTTTAACCCAGGCTAAAGTAGTAATTTCCCTTGCACAAGTGTCAAGTACTAAAAAACACTATTTGGTGTCTGTATAATATGTCCCTTGCACAAGTACTTATAATAAGCATGATGTATGTTCTACAATCAGTCATTATAGTAATTACCCAATCCCCTTTATATAAATTTTCATATCAACCCCAATTTTGAGATATTCTTTATCAAGTTATTTTTAACAAATTAGGAGTGTTTACATTATTTGTTAATTTCATTGTGTAGTTTTTTGCAGAGTTTTACCAATACAAACTTCTTGAGTCATAAGTCATAACTATTCCTTGTATGTTAAAGGTAGGTCAAGATAATAGTCCTTCTAAATTTCTAATTTGGAAATTTGTAATCATTGTTACGTTTTTGGATTGAAACAATAGTCAAAATGATGTCAGTTCCATATCACTAGATGTCTATGTAATTGCCAAGACAATAATTAAACGAGATTGTAGTTTGTACCTTACCTCTTGATGAATTAGGCAATGGAACAAGAACAGTCCTTTATACAATCGACGTAAATTATTTCTAAGATTGATGTAATCCACATCAAAGATAGTTCAAACTCTTTAAAACTAGTACATCACTACCACACTCACAACCACAAACCACCACCACATATCCCCTAACAATGCCAACGATCGTTCTAATATATAATTTATCCGAATTGACACCTAGGGCTATGTTGGCTTACTAGGATCCGCTACTGATTAACATTATTTGATACATTACTCTTTTGAATCGGGTCTCAGTTGTCATACAAAAATAACAAAATCGAACTATAATAGAGAGATTAGTCCAAGATCTTATATATTTACCTGCGAGTACATTGACTTCCGATGTAACCGGATCATCGGCGGAATTTACCTTGCCGGAACAATTTTCTCAGTTTTTTGGGTAGTTTTAACTTAATGGTGGTTTTGGGGAGAATTAGGGGGAATGGAGGGGAATTTAATATTTTATTGGATTTGGAAACTAAATTGATTTCTACCTAGGAGAATTTATTACACTAATCCACCCGTATTCCCCTCAAATTTTCTCCACTCTAAATCCAAGAAGAATGGAGGACAATCACATATTTAATTATATTTTTCCTTATCAACACTATATGTAATTGGGGAAGGGGGGAATTAGTTTTTTTTTATGAAGCCCCATGTTCCATTTTTCCTAGATTTTAGCTAACTACCCATCATATTAATTTTTTTCACTTTTTTCAATTATACAAAAAAATAATATGAAAATTTTTAATATTTTTTATCATATATCAACACTATATGTAATTGGGGAAGGGGGGAATTAGTTTTTTTTTTATGAAGCCCCATGTTCCATTTTTCCTAGATTTTAGCTAACTACCCATCATATTAATTTTTTTCACTTTTTTCAATTATACAAAAAAATAATATGAAAATTTTTAATATTTTTTTATCATATATAAATATAAATTAAAAAGATCTTTCATTTAATATCCATATTTAGTACTCCTACATTAGTTTGTATTTTTAAAAATTCAACTTTATCTTAGATTTTTGGTGAGATATTTGAATTTTTTTTCTTTATGTTTTTTGAATGTAATACATAATACTTTTGTATATATATTTTATCTTTTTGTGCATGAGCAACGAATAAACAAAATATTAAAATTCGCACATACATTGGCAATGCATCGATTTTACAAATTTTAATAGTTCATAAAGAATCTTTTATCATTAGAATTTTGTAAAAAATTCATCTAAATTACATATATATCATAAATGTGATGAACAAATTTGCATAGGCTAGACTGTGTACAAACGACTAGTTCCCATAGTTTACAATTATGGTACTCAAACTACAATAAAAGATATTCTCCCTCATTCGCTCTAATTCCCTTTCCCTAGAATAATTTTTAAATTTTTTTTTTTTAATTCACCCCGATCCAATCACAGCATAAAAATAGTAAGGGGTTAAAGGGTAATAGTTAAAGTTTAAGAGGGAGTAGGTTGGAGCATTGAAAAGGTGTGGTAGAGAAGTAAAGATGATGAAGTTTAGAGGGGTATTTGTGAATTTAGGCGGAATTGAATTGAAGTTAGAGTCTTCTCTTCCGGAGGAGTAAACCCTCATCCATCCCTGTATTTTCCAGCAAATCAATAGAGAAGAAAAGGGGAGTGGGGAATCTCAGATGACATCTTCAGTCGCGGAGCTACAAGAGAGACACAAGGCAGCAAAGGATACAGTCAACTCGCTGCGAGAGAGCTTGAAGCTCAAGCGCCTTCAACTTCTAGACACCGATGGTGAATTTTGTTTCCAACTCTAATTATTTAATTTATCGATTGTGTTGAATTGATTTGAACTATAAATTACAGTTGCAAGCTATGCGAGATCGCAAGGAAAGAGTCCAGTTGTTTTCGGTCCAACCGATATAGTTTGCTGTCGGACCTTACAAGGCCATACCGGCAAGGTCCCCTCTCCCTCCCGCCTTCTCGAATGATCTGATTCCACTTGTATCTTCTTATGAAGTTTGAGTTGTTTTTATAATGTTTTGGGCAGGTATATTCACTAGATTGGGCAGCTGAAAGGAATCGCATTGTGAGTGCATCTCAAGATGGCAGGTTGATAGTCTGGAATGCTCTCACCAGCCAGAAAACGCACGCTATTAAGTTACCTTGCGCCTGGGTTATGACTTGCGCCTTCTCTCCCAACGGACAATCCGTTGCTTGTGGTGGCCTTGATAGCGTTTGCTCTATCTTCAACCTTAACTCTCCCACAGATAGGGATGGCAATTTACCCGTTTCCAGAATGCTTAGTGGTCATAAGGGTTATGTATCCTCCTGTCAGTATGTGCCTGATGAGGAATCTCACCTCATTACCAGTTCCGGTGATCACACCTGCGTTTTATGGGATATCACTACTGGTCTCCGAGCATCTGTGTTCGGTGGCGAATTTCAATCTGGTCACACTGCTGACGTGCTCAGGTACGCTGTCAATTCTCACTTGTAGTCCTCTACGACTTGGCGATATCACATTTCATTTAGATATAGCAGGAATTTTTGTTATCCTGTTTGTTTCCCATGTGACCAGTTTTCCTTTCCATTTCCTATTTAGTGTATCTATAAACGGATCGTACTCAAAAATGTTCGTGTCTGGATCTTGTGATGGGACTGCCCGTTTATGGGATACCCGCGTCGCAAGTCGAGCTGTTCGCACATTTTATGGTCATGAAGGAGATGTTAATTCAGTCAAGTTTTTCCCTGATGGGAATAGATTTGGAACTGGATCGGATGATGGAACTTGCAGATTATATGACATCAGGACAGGACACCAGCTGCAAGTATATCATCAAGCACATAGTGATGGTGAGGTCACCCCTGTGACTTCAATTGCCTTCTCCATCTCAGGTCGACTTTTGTTCGCGGCATACACAAATGGAGATTGTTATGTCTGGGATACTTTACTAGCAAAGGTATATCTTATCCTCGTTCTTTCAACTTTTTGTTTTCTCCTCGATGATCTTATACCATATTATTTAATTTTTCTAGATCTCTATACTGTAACTGATACCTATTAACCTGTATACTATGGAGTATGTTTTGAGTCTCTTCGATATAATATAATGGAATAAATCAAAATGGTTCATTGCACTACCTACGCTTCTTATCAATTGTGAAGTAGTAGATAGTGTTTGCACTTCACTCTTTTTGTAAATGTGGAAACAGCCTCCTAGTTATCACAGAGGTCAGGTTGCATGCTAGCCGACCCCCCCCCCCCCCCCCCCCCCCATTGCACTACATACGCCTTTTATAAATTGTGAAGTAGAAGATAGTGTTTGCACTTCACTCTTTAGTAAATGCGGAAACAGCCTTCTAGTTATCACAGTGGTCAGGTTGCATACTAGCCGACACCCCCCCCCCCTCCCCCACCCACCTCTTTTAGTTGGGAGCCTCTTCAAAGGGATTGGGACATGTTAATGTTAACGCCGATAATATAACCGATATGTGTACATTTGATTGTTATTCTCTCAAATGATGCATAAATGACCTTCTGGGTTGTATTATTGCTTCTCTCTTGTAGGTGGTTTTGAATCTGGGATCTCTTCAAAACTCTCATGATGCCCGGATCAATTGTTTGGGCTTGTCAGCTGACGGTAGTGCTTTGTGTACAGGGAGCTGGGATACGAATCTGAAGGTGAGTCTTAAGTTAACTTCGTTTCTCCAACCATAATGTTATCACTTAGTTATCCACTCCCCCACCCTCCTTACAGTATTGAAAAATCATAGAATGCCTAAGGCCATCTCACTTGTTAAATGGAATTTTGCCTGTTTTTATTGAAGGGTTTTCATAATGAGTTGAGGAATGACATGATTAATGCTTTTGTTAAGGAGAAATTTTCATACATATTCCCTTTACCCTATGCAGATTTGGGCGTTTGGAGGGCACAGAAGAGTGATCTAGTTGTGACCATCATCATCTGTAATACGGTTCCCCATTATGCTCATTGTGTACATCTTTCTATTTCGTGCTTTCTGTTTCTATCTGTTTCTTGTAAGAAAACATAACCTTGCACTAAATGAACTTTGTTCTTGTTGTAACTCATGTAAAATGGAGAAATGCAAATATTCTTTCTAAGTTGTGGTTGTGTTTCTTGAATGGTTGGCGTTCATTTGGTGATTGAGTGTACTGGTCTCTTATTTGTATAATGTGTATATTCTTGAGGGCAGATCAAGCCATATTGTTCGATTGTACGCAGAATGATATAAAATTGATGCGAAGTAGCTAGCCTGAGTTTTGGACGGTTGGACACTGACATAGGTACTTGCAGTAAAAATGTCTGACATAGGTGCTTAAAGTAAAAGTGTGGAGCATAGTAGCTAGACAAATTCAATCTTTTCCGTCAAACCAATGGGGAGGAATGTATTTGGCCAAAGTGTCCATTTCTAATCCATAGACCATAATTTCAGTGTGTCGTCTTGTTTCAATTCCTTGCAGTATAGTATCCTAATTTATTATCAGTCATTTTGCCCAAAGAGTGAATACCAACCAACTTACTAGTTTCCATAAAATTAGTTTCTGATTCTCAAATCCCACTATCTTCTTGACAGAGGCACATTTATGTGTCAATACAGAGAAATACGTTTCTTGGTTGCAGTTTGTAAATACTACATAGTTGATGTCATTGTCATTGAATCGTTGTCCTCATGGACACTTGTCAAACATATCGAATTAATTATACAGAAGGACAAAGATGAGTGCATAGTAATACATTATCACGCTTACAACCAAACGTGGGCATTATGCAGTGCTGCAAGTTACTAAAATGTTACAAGGTGTGCTAGCTAGCTACCTGTACATACTGCATACATCCACCGTTGCCTACTCCAAAGAAAGCCCATACATTGTAACAGCCAGAAGTTAACCCCACTTCTGAATTCTAACATCACTTTCAATTAAAAGATACAATGCTTCAGGCAGCATGGTTACGTTTGGGCAGAAGTCTCCTGTTGCCTCCATTATAAGGAATTGGAGAGAAATTTCCCCACTAAAACTGTGCAAGTCAACATATAGTGCATGCACTGTTGAACATCTGGTTCAGCTTCCGAATTCATTGCAAAGCCTGGATACCAATTTTTCTAGCAAATCAGTTAAATATTCGTGCAGCAACCTAAAAGACAGGAACCTGCAAATTGGTTGCAAGTTGCTTTTATTAGAGAGGATCAAGTCAGGTGCACCCATTTACATTTATGCATACCTTAAAAAATACCATGGTAAGATTGAAACACTCACTTGGTAAAAGTGAAATAAAAATTGATCATAGATATTACAGCAGAAATCACTTGTTGGTCACAGAAGGAAGCTTGTCCTGATTAGAAGGTTGCACAGAACTTCCAGGAATAGCTCCAAGCAGTGAAGAACCAGAACCCATCATGGGTCTAGACATTGGAGGCCTCAAAGAAGTTCCAATAAAAGGAGACCTTGGAGCTAAGTTGGCGAAAGCCATTGCTGCTCTGTTAATTTGAGAAGGTTGAGAAATAGGACGTGAAGCGGAGCCAGATATGCCAAGGCGTGAGGCTATTATCTGGGCTCGCTCATGGTAAAGCTTCTGCTTTGACCTCTCCAGCTGCTCTCTGACCCTCGCTACCACATTTTCCATCTCATTGAAGAAAGATAGCTTCGCTTCCAACTTGTACATCTGCATGAACAAAGGTACAAGTGAAAACATTAACATAGACAAAGAGTCATAATACAAACACACATCAAATGATTATTGTTCTATTTAATAGATTTGGTACCAGATCTCCTGCTAGGTTCACAAATAACAATGAGCTTCCATTTAGGGATTTAAGAATTTCTAATTGGTTGAGACAAGGTATCAATAGAATTGTCCCAAAGCTGGGTAATCAAGCTTTCAAGGTTGGCTCCCCAATGCAAATTTAAACTCTTACTAAAATCAAAATACTTTCAGGAAAACAGGTAGATTGTTGCTCAGATATCAGCAGACATGATCCAAAACAATATATATTGGGTCGACCTCAATTTTCTTTAAAAGATCAATAGTTTATTGATCATCAATAATCCAACATAAGTCTTAGATGTATGCTCTGAGCTCTTAAACCTAGCTAGTCCATATATTAACAACTGCAGTTGGTTCTAAAATATACCTGATTTTCAATTACTAAAGCTGCCAGTTGCTGGATTTGTTCTTCTTCTTGCCTTGCCAAAAACTTAGCCTTCACAGCAGCTGCTGATAAAGCTGTAATTGCAGCCTGCTTAAGTTTATCAACACTTGAATCAGTTTTGCAGATTGAGGGATCACCATTTTCGTCATCGTTAGGCATTCTTGTACCTGTGTAAATGAATGTTACCAGAAGATCAGTCCAAAGCTAGGAAATATAAGTTCTAAAAGTTAGAGAAGCATATAACTAGGGGCACAACCCATCTATGACCCTATATCACTGGATATAAGACAAGAAGTAAAATATGTTCATTGCGAGAAGTCAATACTCACACAAAAAAGAGCAACTAGTTTGCTATATAAAATGTTCTTTAAGATAAGTCACCTGTCTTTCCTTCACCAACCAATGTGTTTGTAATACTGAGATGATCGGACTCTTTCTTATCGGAAGTACATGTCACTGTCTCATGTTTCAGAGAACCTTCAAAGTTAGTGGGCTTTCTCAATGTGGTTAAATTTTCTGAATTGTTTGCAGAATTGAGAAGCTCCACATTTGATGATGAAACATCCAACTCATCTGGCTTATCAGTCTGTTTCTTTGAGACATTGATACTGTTTAAATCATTTGTTTCTTCTGCCACTTGATCAGAACTCTTTCCTGAATCCGGAGTCTCTCCACCCTCATTAGCTAAAATCTTTTCAGAATCCAATTTCTCTAAAGACTGGTTAGGGGGATCGAGGGGATGCTTCTCCTCTTGAATATTTGAAGTTTCATTGACACCGTTGTTTTGATCATTTGAGTCGGGAATTTCGGTGTTTGATTTATGATTCTCTTCGGTTTTATCGTCCTCATAGCAGTTGTCAACTGATCCTACTGTTTGCCTAGTATCAGTCTTATTCACATCTTCCAGACTGTCCTGTTCAGCCGCTTCAGCTATATTTCTGCACATACCCCACAAATACGAGACTAAGGATCATATAACTTTCTTCGATAACGTACTGAACTACCTCAATTACCTCTCAGAACCAGTTGTTTGCCCCTTCTCATCAGGAGGGTCCTCCAACACGAAACAATGTCTGAGTGCCAGAAGCTCACCACGAGAACTCACAGAAGTCAACTTCAATGAGTTACGAACTACAGCAGCGGCAATATCAGGTTCCACTAACCGAACTAGAAATGCTGCCTGCACGAGTTAAGAGACAGCTGGATTGAGTTTGAGATCAACAGAAAATTTTACTGATGTCAAATATGAGAAGCAGTTAGCAAAAAAATTAATTATCAGGTTTTTGTTTCCTATAGTCGACATCAACAAAATATTATGAAAACATTTGTAGAACAATTTTATACTCCCACCGTTCTCTTTTACTTGTCGTTCTAGCCATTTGCACATAGATTAAGAAAAAGTAAAAGAGAGTCAAAAAGTACATTGGAAATGTAAAATTACAATCAATTGCAACTATATAATTGGTTGGTTGTTAAATTCAAAGTAAAAAGTAATTAAAAGGTATATTGAAAATATAAATTTGTAATTAATTATGCTAGAACGACCAGTATTTAGAAACAAAAATTTGAGGCTACAACGACAAGTAAAAGAGAACGGAGGGAGTATTTATTAGAGCAAGGAAATAAAAGGTAATTTGAGGTCAAAGCTTTGTCACAAAAAACAGAAAGCATAATCTAAATTGAATTGGACGGTTGTGTATTTTTAATCTTATTGAAATTAAAACTCTAACTGTACATAAGATATTAACTTGATGCTAAAATACTGAATACCTTACACCATTAAACTATGAAAACATCATCACTTTTTAATCTTTCAGGAGGGAAGATAGAATGTTCAGTTTTCTATCTACTTTCGAATTTTTCAAAATGGTTATACATACATACCAGTGTCATTACAGGATTGCCGGCATTTGTGAATGACATTTGTTCTCTTGGCAAGGGGGTCCCAACAGCTTCAAATGCTTCCTTGAGAGCTTCTAGTGCGAAGTTCTTGCTGACATCCCCAGACTCTAAGATGTTGGATCCTTTGAGATCGTCAGTCTTCGATATTTCTGCTTTGGGAGATGAAGGTAGTTCATCTGTACCTTGTTTACTGTCTTCTGCCCTCTCAGGGCCATCTACACCAACCGGAGAAGCATTACTAAGTGAAACTCCAACATTATTTTCTTCAGGAGGCTCAATAGTTTCATCATCACAATTAAGGAATGCATCCTCGATTGGCATTTCAACAAAATGCAAAATACATTGAGCTTTTGTTTTGGTGGCAACATGCTCAGCAATCTCATTCCAGTTTTCTTTATATAATTCAAGTGCTTCGAGAAGTAAAAGAGTCTCCTGATCAGTCCATTTCCCACCACTTGCCCCACCAGCCTCCGCAGGCTCCATGAGTATAAAATCTGATGGAGACATATCCGGCCCGAACTTACTATTGTTAAAACATTCAGTACATAAATCAAAATCTGCCTGTAAAAGTATATGAGAGAGCATTATGAGGATTGCAGTCAACATTGTGATTATTGAATCAGCTTCCAAATGAATTTAGCTCATTAATATTAGTTTGAGCAAAAAATTGATAGATGAGACATCTAAAAACGGCAGTAAAATGTTTCACAAATAAAAGTAAAGAGAGATAAAGCAGAACCTGCATCTGACAATGATAACGCTTGCGAGAACAATCAGCTGAGCAGGAGTTACAATGATACTCAACAGATGGTTCCTCAGACTTGACTAGGTCTTCTGGAAGAGCAGAGTCTGGTATAATTCCAGATGGCATAGAGGGTGTAGTGGGCGTTGTGGTAGGAAGAAGAGGAGTCCAAGATTCTTGTGTCTGGAAGCGATATAAGCTCTTGAGCAAGGAAGCATCCTCCGGTTGAGTATGAGTATGAGTATGAGTATGAGCATGATCAGTAGTGGCATCGGAAGGATCGTGATGGTGTGGATGAAAATTAATCAAGCCCCAGTAGTCGAGAAATTCCATGACCTCGAGTTTAGCCTCTTCATCAGCAACAGTAAGGTCAGACAAGTGACTTAAGTCCAAAATCTGAGTAGGGTGAGCATGGAATTTGTTGATGATCCAGTTCCGTGTCTCCAAGTAGAGCTGAGGGGTCCTAGTTTGAGATTTTCCAGTGAAGAAAGACGGCAACATTTGCTCCTCCAGATGATGAATTTGAGTCCAAGAGAACCAGCCTGCAAGAAACACAGAAATCGATGAGGCGTCCGAAGGGGTAATAAAGATAAAAGATGGATGGTACGATGAAATGACCGGCATGAGTAGGCACGACATGGAGATTAGGATCCCGGGAGTTGATAGCTTCGTAGGCGGATTCGATCTTGGCCTCCAGAGCTAGCAAATCAGCCTTATTACCAGGTTGATTGAGCTTCACGGAGTCGGAATCAGGCTGGTGGGTGGGGGGATTGGGATTGGGAGTCGGAGTCGGAGTCGGATTGGTTAAATTGGGAAGGTGGCGAGCAGCTCTGGTGAGTGGGCCGTTGTGGAATGGAATTGGGGAAGGGGGATGGGGAGGCGGAGGAGGACCCCTATGCCTCTTCGAGCTTCCATTGTTGTTGCTGTTGCTGTTAGGTTTTCGCTTCTGCCCTCCGCCGCCTCTACGCCGTGACCCAGTATTGGCTTCCATAATGCCTGCCGCCGGACTCGCGCTCTTCTCCTCCATACTCAACGGTGTCGTTTCTACTACGTCGCCTCTTATTAGCTCAAATGAATAAATAAAGGGCCTAGCAGTCCAATATTATGTTCATCCATCCTCCATTTCCATTCATCATTTTTCAACCCACGCTTTTATATAACATGTGCAATTGCAATTTCATAGCCCATTCCAAATGTTCATTAACCCATTTAAGATGTCCATCTAATTCCTTTTTTTTTTCCTTCTCCAAATTAGCAATGAGGCGAGTTTCAAGATGTCCATCGGGATCCACTATACACACACCCAAATAGTGGAATACTATAGCAGTAAATGACCATTTTATCCCCCTATTTAATTTCCTCAACTACTACACTTTCAAATAGGGGGGACAGAATTGTCATTTACGGCTACAGTAACCCACTATTTGGGTGTGTGTATAACAGATCAGATGTCCATCTAATTCCTTTTTAAACATATCTTTAAGCCGTCATGATAGATGCATCAAGACGTCTTTTCAATGGACGTTTATACATTGCCCTAATTGCTTGGACTTTATAACGTCCAATCCAACTTTTGGTTGGTAGAGTTTGGTTACTTAAAATCACTTTGAGACATCATTTGTGCTTTTTTGTTGGAGATATCTTTGGAAATTTTGGGGGATTTATCAACAAGATCTTCAATTTTGTGAAGATCAGAGGTTGGTTGTTTGAAGACTTCTGCTGGTCGTCTTCTTTGTTTGGAAGCATTTTTTCACCTGCTTCCTCGCCGCCCTTTTTACGTAATAGTAAAAATCATTAAAGTCACACTTCAGACTTCAGATTCAGACATTCAGTTTTAACAAACAGGCTCTTAGCTTGATTGATTGATTGATTAATCGATCTTTAGGAATAGTCCATCAAATCACTAAAAGACTTCAACTCCATGAAATTTGGCCTTCACACATCACCGATCATTTCCAATTCCGATGAAATCTTGCTTCGTCTTGATATGTACATGTGGGATAGCTGATGTGGGTCATTTCTCCGGTTAGGAGAATCCACTTCAATAAAGTCTTGTACGGGCTCCTTGCCCGGTCTGTGTCTATTTGGAGATGGGGATCTCCTCTCTATCCTGGACTTTAGTGACGGTCCAGGTCGGGCCCTATCCATGTCGTGGGCCTGTGTGGTCTGTCTTGGTTGGACCGGCCCAGGGAAGGTGTCCGCCGGTCCCTGTGAGTGATCAGCCGGCCCTGTCCTGGGTCTATGTGGAACTTCAGAGAAGGGAGGCGGGCTCCCGGACTCCTGAAGCCGGTGTACCGGTCCCTGTTGTCCATGTGATCTTGATTGGTTTGCTCACTCTGGTACCTAGACTACGACCGGCTAGGTCGTGGCCACTCCGACTGTCAAGTTAGTATGGGTACCAAGTGCCTTAGAGGCTCAAATAACCGCCAAATTTGGGGCCTCATCAATAGCAATTGGACGTTCTTCAGTTTTAACACTGGTACTACAACATATATACTTCAAGCTCAAAGATCTCGTAGATCATTATAGCCCAATGTTGTACTCCCTCCATTTCACAATACAAGACTTTTTAGTTTTTTCGTGTCTAACTTTGATTAACAATAACTAATTAATTACAATATAAAAAATTATAAAAAGTTACTTTTATGAAAATACTCTTCAATATAAATTGATCGGTGTAAGTTTTATATTTTTTAAACTAAAAAATAAAAAGTAATTGACGGTCAAAGTTAGACACGCAAAAACTTCCATTAAAAAGAAATGAATGGAGTAATAGTTGATCTTGTTGAAAAAACTTCATTCAGTCTCATGTACTAACATGTTCAATAATTTATTAGTAGTACTTATTTTCAATAGTAGTTATCATTTAAGATTTAAGGTTGAATGATATATTTTGAATTTTCATTTCATAAGTATTATTTTTCTCATTCAGACTATCTATAAGAGATAAAGATCACAATTACTGCATATATATTTGACATCCATTTAAGTATTGGGTTCTCTTTTTATGAACACTTAAACAACACGTAACATCAATGTTCAATGTGTCTTGAACACTACACTTTATTTGTCGACGTCCAAATGAAAACCCTCAATAGAAAAGAAAAAATGAAAGTTCATTATGGATGTTTGTTTTACATTTTGGACGTTTGCAATAATTCTATTAATAAATGTTCCAAGTAGGTCAGTAGGTGGATTCGTTATAAAATTGAAGAGAAAAATATAGACTATTATTAAGTCTCATTATTGTAAGTTAGCATGTAATTTTGAAGTTCACATTTTGAAAACTAATCTTCCATTATTCCATTTCTAACTTTAACTAGTCTTTTTGGTTTAATTGGGGTTAGCATGTCCACGACATAATTAATTAAGTCCGATCTGTGTTGGAGTTAATAACGTTAACGTGGTCCATCATGTAGTCATGACATGATTAGAAAACAATACAAAATGTAAGAATAAAATAAGATATTAGGGTGAATGACCCTATCGGTCATCTAAAATACTCCCTTCGTCCCTAAAAGATTGTTACATTTTGACTTTTGGTGGTCAAATATTACAAAATTTGATCATAAATTCGCATCAAACGATAAAAAATAATATAGTCTTGTGGGATCTTGTTGGATTCGTCTCAATATATATTTTTGAAATATTAAATTTTTATAATTTTTTCATATGTAGAATAAGAGATATTTACGTTTCAATTCTTGTTTTGTTGACCATGAAAAGTCAAAATGTGACAATCATTTAGGGACGGAGGGAGTATTTAATATTATTTCCACTTCAGTCATTCTATCTCAAAAGTACTAATATTCGATCACTTATATGCATTTTTTCGTTAAAATTTGATCGATGGGCGGATAAAAACAAGTTGTAGTATTGGGTGCGGGCAGATCGGGGTGGGGTGGGGGAGGCAGATCAAGGGTGTGCTAGTTAGGGAAACGGGTGTGGATAAGAAGATGGTCTAATGTGTATAATTATGAAAAGACCTAAAGACTTTTATTAAACAACTTACCAAGTGGCTCAAAATATTTGAAAAGCACCCAGTGATCACGTTTTAACCAAACAATGTATGTAAGTGACTGAATATTAACACTTTTAAAATACGGTGATCGAAGTGGAAATATACCAAACGCCTAATAAAATAGACCATACGTGAAAGAATGTTAAAATGTAAAACCTTTATACAATTGCGGGATGTATCTCAAATGTTAACGAGAAAGGAAAGAGGAGGCAAGCATTTTGTTTGACATTAGCAATAATAGTGTGCCAGCTTCGCTAGAGAATATTCCAATATTATTTTTGGTACCAAACCCGAGTTTGTAGTCAACTATGGGTAGCGATAACACGTTGAGCCACCATCCATTCCATTTGATATATAGAGTCTTAGTTTGACCAAATCCCAATTCACATCAATATAAGCTCTCCCATATTGCAATAATAGTTGAGATAGTTTTTGATCCTTAATTAATAGTCGTGGTGGTCGTCGTGATGGGTAAAGGAGGAGGATGTTTTCCAAGCAAAAACAAGGCACCTTTAGGGTCAACTGTTGAAGAACCCCCCAACCCCAAGGGATCCATTCAACCAACCCAACCTCCAGTTGTAGTCCCTGAAACCATTCAACCAACCCAACCTCCAGTTGTAGTTGAAACCATTCAAACTACCCCTGTTCAAACAACCCCACACAAGAAGAAGGTGAAGATTTTCATCATCTATTACTCCATGTATGGACATTTGGAGAGTTTAGCAAAGAAAATGAAGGATGGGGTTGATGAGATTGAGGGTGTTGAAGCCTGCTTGTACAGAGTAGCTGAGACTCTTCCATCAGAGGTCCTCGAGAAGATGCACGCCCCACCAAAAGATACCGAGATCCCGGAGATCTCTGCTGATCAACTCTGCGAGGCAGATGGATTGCTCTTCGGATTTCCGACTAGATTTGGAGCCATGGCTGCACAGATGAAGGCCTTGTTCGATTCCACGGGGGGTTTGTGGACTCAACAGAAGCTTGCTGGAAAGCCTGCTGGATTCTTTGTGGGTACTGGTACACAAGGAGGTGGTCAAGAGACCACTGCGTAAGCCTCTCTATCTCATCTCATTATTCCTTATTTACTTAATCAGATTCCATTAAATTCACCTCGATTGTTGAGTGGTAGGGAGTAATTAAAGAATGTTAAATTGCAGGTGGACAGCAATCACCCAATTAGCTCATCATGGGATGCTGTATGTCCCAATCGGTTACTCGTTCGGAGCTGGAATGTTCGACATGGGTTCAGTCAGAGCTGGGTCTCCATATGGTGCCGGAACCTTTGCAGGCGACGGCTCAAGGGTGGCCACCGAGACGGAGCTGGCTCTTGCTGAGCATCAAGGCAAATATATGGCTGCTGTCGTCAAGAAGCTCGCCCCTATCTAAACCCAATTCAAATTTTCATGTATTTGTTTCTTACAACATTATTCTCTTATTAAGTATAGCTTTATTAAGTAGTAGCATTTACATTTGTGTGATAATTGAAGAGTGAGACATAATTTCTTGAATTGCTTTATCGTTTTATTGGTGTGGAATTATTTCTCTTCTTCTCATTAATTTCACGATACTTCTCTTGCTTTCCTTTTATTTTATTTTTCATTTTAAATATATACAACTCTAAAATAATACAACAAACGTAGAGCAATACCCCTGCAATAGGTCAACAGGACCTCTATCAAATAAGGTGTTCTCAAGTGCACTCACAAGAGGTATGAATTGGGTTTCAATATATATGCTCTCCAAGCATCAAAAAGTTATCGACATAAGAGGGAAGAATACTCACGCAATGTTTAAGTTATATTTATCTAGCTATTAGTTATAGCTTTAAGCATGTAGATCCCAAACCATACAAGCTTTAGGTATCAAGTAATAAGTACCCCTCGGGCTTAATAACTTGAGTAAAGGAGTCCACCAGGTTAACTCAAGAGTCAAGACGATTGAGGCGACAAAAACCACAGCTCCCAATTACAAGTCATAAATAAGAACAATGTTGGCTTCCTTAGGATTTTCTCCGTCCTCACCGCTTAGGTACCAAGTAACAAGTACGGAGTACCCCTTGGACTTAATCACCCGAGTGAGCAAGTCCACAAAGTGTACCAAAAGAAAAGGGGCAATAATTTAATGTCTAGCCGCCAGTCGGAGTGCAACGTCAATTTCCGTAGGATAATCTCCCAAGCATAAACAAGTTGGTAATACAAACTCGGAATATAAGGTCCAAGAAACTGACTCTAACCAACAACCCATTATCTTCTCACAATAAATTAGACAAGTACATAAGAAGTCGTGGCCAAGTCACCCTAATTATCCATATGACACTAGCAAACTTGATATCTATAACAAAAGCATTACTCAACCTGCTCAAATCAACAACAAGAATGTTAGCACACCTCGAGTGCTGGTTGCACAAGAGTGCACAGAGTGTATTGGTCACGTTTTTCCTGAACAGACCAACTGTTGTACCATCTATTGAAATGAAAGTATAACAGTGAGCAGAAGAAGAATCATTACGGAGTTAAGCATTAAAGACATTAAAGCTAATTCATGAAGAGCAAATATGGAAGATCCCGGAAGATCACGTTGAAGATTTGGACGTAGGTCAACAACGTGTGGACAAAGGAAAACATGAATTAGGAAGATCTTGTCATTATGAAGCGGGATTATGTTGGATTCGTTTATGGTAACTTTTGTTATTAATAGGCGCAATCAATGACAAGATATTCAAGGGCCAAGATTCACATTACCTTATGTGATATTCAAGAGAGTTAATGTAGATTGACCTAGCCCGTCAAGATACACAAGAAGGCCCGCGACCTAGGCCTATAAAAGGAGCACTCACCGTAGCTGGAAGATGTCGACTTTTGTAGAGAGCACAAGAGCAATAGAAGAAGATTTTATTATCTTAGTTTAGTGCTAGGTCGTCCATATGTGTTAGAAGAATAGATCTATCTTCTAACTGAATTTCCGATTGAAATACCACCATTCGGTATTATCAATAGTGATGTTTTTATCTCTACCGTTCACCTTTTATTTGTAAGTATCGGGAGATACATTCTGTAGGGGTAGATCTCATCTAGAAGAGTCTAGGTTTAGGCAACGGTGTACGGGGAGCGTACAGAGTAAGACCTTCCTTGTAAATCTCAGTATAGTGGAATTTTCCCTTGGACAGGCAGTCCCCCAGATGTACGTGCGTTGACACGGAACTGGGTTACCAACTTTGTGTCTCTTTTTATTCAGTATCTTATTTCCTGCACACTGACTGTCATACTGCTATAGCAGTTTAATCTACCAAACAGGATACACAATTTCAATTGGTATCAGAGCAGGCACTCAACACACAGAGTGTACTTCGTGATATCCTGTAGCAATGGGACCAAGGTGGCTTCAACCCCCACTTCTGCATGAAGATACTGTTTTTGGACACTGGAAAATTAAGATGACTGTTTATCTAAAGGCTGTAAGCAAGGCTACCTGGCAGGCTGTGATCAATGAATGGAAACCTCCTATGGAGTATCTCGAAGGAATAGCATCTGAGAAACCAGAATCTCGATGGACAAAAGCTGAAGAAGAGGATGCCTTGGCCAATAACCGAGCCTTGCATGCACTGCTCTCTAGTGTAAATCTCTCACTGTTCCCTCTTATAGCTGAGGAAACTAGTGCTCATAAAGCCTGGTCAATTATAGAAGAGAAGTGTACTTCAAGAATTCCTTCACTTAACCTTGATGAGATTAGGGCAAACTGGCAGGAGATCAGGATGAATGATCATGAGACCATTCAAAATTACCTCACCAGATTTCAGAAGTTGGTGAATCTAAGAATCTCTACTGGCCTGATGAGTCACAATGAAAATTACACTAAGAAATTTTTGAGCTCTCTCACTACAAAATTTCAGGAGAAAGTTAAAGCCATTGAAGAAGCTGATCCCCTACTCTCTAGGGAATTCTCCTGCATAACCAGAAGTCTCTCCATCTTTGAAGCTCAACTTGACAATGGAAACAACTCTAATCCAACTCAGATTGGTCATTCTGAAGGATTATTCAGGTGCTCTGTATCCTGTATTACTCATGGAACAGATAAAGACAATGAAATATCTGATGATGAGAATGATATGACAGCCAGAGAGCTTGAAACTGAATATAAACATCTTTTTCACAGCTGGAGTAATTTAACAAAAGCTTTTATCAAGCTAAAAGAAGAAAAAGACAAACTCGAATCTGAGAATGAATCCCTTCTCTCTGAAAATTTAGAATTTAAATCAACTGTTGGAATACTAGAAGGAAAAGTAGCAAGTCTGGAAAAGGGAATCAAGATGATGAACCCTAGCACCAACATGTTGAATGAAGTTCTGCTTCTTGGAAAACATCCTGGCGATCATGAAGGAATAGGTTATGGAAATCAACAAAGACACCAAGGAGCTGCAAAAAGAAGAACAAAGTTCTCTCACACTCAAACTGTCCAAGTGCAAGAGAAGGCAAAAAGGAATTGGAGATGTACCAACTGTGGTAAAAGAGGGCACATTGCTCCTTTCTGCTACAAAGTCTATGGCAAAGGAAAGAACAGATTTATGCTCAAACAAATATGGGTACCTTGTTGGAAATTGATGTGTCAATTTCCTCAATTAGTGCCCGTGAACTATATCATCTATATATACGGTTCAACAACCGATAGTTATCTGAACTATCAGTAGTCTCACCCGAGATAATGCCGGGGGTCATCGAATGGCAGACTAGGCTCTCTCGATGATCTTCGGGATTCGTGTATACGGTCTTATACGTTGAATCCCGATGCCTTCGTTACTCGGGCTATGAGGTCACACACGTAACAATTACC
The DNA here is from genome assembly GCA_003412495.2 of Echium plantagineum. Lineage (NCBI taxonomy): Eukaryota > Viridiplantae > Streptophyta > Magnoliopsida > Boraginales > Boraginaceae > Echium > Echium plantagineum. Next base: position 24,952,624 of record CM016565.1, read on the forward strand.
GAAGATACTTTCGAGTAGTGACCCGAAAGTGAATAAGGGATTTGATCCATATTGAGGAATTTCGGTTCGATCGAGATCGTGTCCCGACCGAACCGATGGTGCGCCCGGAATTGGTTCCGGACACACCATTTGGGGTTTATGTATATATATATATATATGTGAGATATATATATATATTATCATTTATTGAAATGATTTAATTAATTAATGAATTAATTAAATAAGATATGATTTAATTAATTAATTAAGATTAATTAATTCCATCATCATGAATGGTTGACATCTTGGTGGCTACTTTATGCCTTGGGAAGGCTTTGTAAGTCTTGGGAAGAACTCTTGTAAGAGAATCTTCCATGGACCAAGAGGCATTAACCATATGAACGGTTAATGTGTTTGTTTAGTGTATAATATGTTTCATCATCCATTCTATATCATGAGATGATATAGAATGGGTAGAGAATCAATCTAAGTCTTGCATATCTCTTGCTAGAGAACACAAGAACACAAACAAACACACTTCATCTTCAACCATAACCCTCTAGCAAAACTCTAAGTGTAGAGTGTAGAACTAGTTCTACATTTTTGCTATAGTAGTAAAGACTACATACTCCTCAATAACACACACTAGTCCAAGTGTGTCTTATTGCTATCTAAGGTATTGGTGTGGACTATTTCATAGTAGTTTCATATCACCTTGGTGATAGATATTTCTTCAAGGAGAAAGCAAAGGAGCAAGGTGTGGGGATAAGCGCTTAAAGATTGACATAGCTTCCGCTCACGCTTCAAAGGTATAACTTTGTAGCACTACTCTTTTAATTATGTTAGTTGTAGCATATTCACACTATCTTTAAACATATACTTCTATGAGCTAATTCTATTGTGTAAGTTCTAACGATCAACGAATTAGGGTTTTCTAGACATATGAACTATCGTAGTTCATTGTGTCTTGCAACCCCGGGATATTCCAACATGGTATCAGAGCTATATTACACGTTTAACATGTTCTAGAAGTGTTTAAAGTAGTACCATATAGTATATATGTCGATATATGAACCGTAGCCGATTTTCGCATTCGGAAAACCCTCCCCGACAAAACCTAAGTTTCGCGTGAGTCCAGGCAAGCCAAAAACACGGCTCCACTGGAACGCGCACCCTCGGCTTTTCCTGGATACGGGACGCCTTGGCCCGAAGCCTGGTTCGTCCCCCCTGAACGCGTCCATGCACGTCCAAAGTCATTTGATGATTTCGAAACAAAACAAATCGATTAAGTCCAAAGTCATTTGATGATTATGGACGTTTTCGGTGTGTTATGGGTGATTTAGAGATTGTTTTGGAAATAATCTTATAAGTCCAAAACATTCTTTGAGAAGTTTAAAATAGTTTAAAATTAGCATGTATGTCAAAATCTAGCTCTTCCAACATAAGATCGTCTTATGGCGAGTCTTGTGGAGGTAAGTGGGAGCATTTTGATTTTATCCTATCGGTACTAATTAAATTGATTAATTGAGTATCGAAAGGAAGTTTGAGGTTTGAGTTATTATGAATTTCAAACCTTAAACTTATGCTAAGTCTCTTTGAATGTAATCGGGTTATTAGTTCAAAATGTTGAACTTATGGTAAAACTTCCGAAAATTGGCTAAGTTAGTTGTTGGACAATTAAAGGTTATGATATGCATGTATGACTATGTTCACATTATTTGAATGTGAGTATGTATGTGAGTTGTGTGTTGCTTGTGTGTTTTATTCCATTCCTAGCATGTTTATGTGATTTATGTATAATGTGTTATGCATATATAAACTGTAGTCTGAATGGAATGGGGATTTGATATGGCCTAGTATTTATTCGAAATACAGTCTGCGTACTGTCCTTGATATTGAAATACGACGCATGTGTCGTTTTACATTCTTGTATTGTTATTTCCTTTTCGCGGCGCATGTGCCATTTAATGCGAAAGTTGATTATGTAACAAGACATGAAGAGACGGACTTGGAGTATGGCGATGTCCAAGAAGACGGAGACCAAGGACTTAGTTTAGAACTAGTTAGACTAGTTTTTATTTAATGTCTTTTAGGCCATATCACGTCCCTTTAAAGTGTTTATTATTCATGCCATGTTTCATGCTTACATATATTTTCTTGAAGTATATGTATACCTTATGTGATATGCATGAAATGTGGATTACATGTTTAATCTAAACCCCTCCACGTAATAATTAAGTGTTTGCCAAACCTAAGTTCAAAGTTGTCAAACTTTCCTACGTTTCGGGTGGATCATCCCTAGATGGGCACTTTGATTCATAGGAATAGGAGGCAATGGGATTACATGCGCTACAGGTTAGCCCATCGAACCGGCAAATGTAATCCATCCCTTTATGGTGAACTAAGGTTGCTTAAAACGTGGCTACAGGTTAGCCCATCGAACCGGCCCGTTTGGCAAAGAAAGTCTATAGTGTCTTAAAACGACTAGTGATAGACGCCAAGAGTCATGTATAATCATTGGATGATTGATATATGATAGTCTAGTAGAACTTACCCATGGATTGGACTATGAGGATGATTGCGTGTGCCGCTCATACCCAAGTCCGTGGGGTCTTGGTATACTTGTACACTTCGAGGGGTTGTTGGTACTCGTATTATTGTTTCAAGCATGCTTTACTTGTATTGTATGTTTTACATATAAATTAAACTGAACGTCGTTTCATACTCGCATGTTTTAGATGGCAACTGCTAAGAAATCAACTTCAAATTCACTCCGATCTACACTTGAGAAGTGTAAACTCAATGGCAATAACTTCAACGACTGGTCTCGTAACTTGAGAATCGTTCTCAAGCACGAGAGAGTCGAGTATGTTCTTAAGGAAGAACTTCCTCCACCACCCGGAGATAATGCCGATGAGCTAGAACGTAGTGCATATGATGTACACGTGGATGATGCATTGGATGTCCAATGTCTTATGCTAGCCAACATGGAACCGAATCTTCAGATTCAGTTCGAAAATGTGGCAGCATATGACATGTACTGCAGACTGGAAGAGATGTTCCAGAAGCGGGCAAGAAATGAGCGGTACGAAGCTGTTTGTGCCCTCATGGATTGCAAACTATCCAATGGTCAACAAGCCAGTCCTCATGTTCTCAAGATGATTGGGATCATCGAGAGACTTGAGTCTTTGGGAACTCAGTTTTCCAAGGATTTGGCCGTTGACATAATCCTCCGTTCCCTTCCTGACAAATTTGGTAACTTTGTCATGAACTTCAACATGCATGACTTCGATAAATCGTTATCGGAGTTGCATAACATGATCAGCACGGCTGATACTGCGTTGAAGTGTGGGAAGAGCTCTACCCCTACTCCCTCTGTTCTGATGATTCAGAACAAGAAGGCCTTTAAGAAAGGTTAGGGGAAATGGAAGGGAAAGGCCAAGACTGGATCTATCAAAACAGTCAAGGCCCAGATTTCCAAAACTCCGGCTAAAGGTCCTAAGGGGACTGACCAGTGTCATTATTGTAATACACCTGGTCACTGGAAGAGGAACTGCAAGAAGTACCTCGAAGACAAGAAGAGTGGGACTCTTCCGGCAGGTATATTCGTTATTGAAGCTTTTATCACCTCTAATAACTCTACTTGGGTACTTGACTCAGGATGTGGTTCTCATATTTGTCGAAATATGCAGGTACTGCAGGACAGTAGAGCTCTTCGGAAGGGAGAGGTGGACTTGCGGGTGGGCAATGGAGCAAAGGTTGCTGCAGTTGCCGTGGGCAAGATAGATTTAAAACTACCATCCGGGATGGTCTTAGTTTTAAATAATGTATATTGTATTCCCGCTATTTCTAGAAATATTATTTCCATATCTGTTTTGAACAATGATGGTTTTACCATCCTTATGGAAAGAAATATGTGTTCTATTAATCGTGATGGTTTACTTTATGCAAAAGCTTCAAACCAAAATGGCCTTTTCATACTAGATGAGGATCATGAGGTATATAACGTAAATATTAAAAGGAACAAGCCTAACGACTTGAATCCTACCTACCTATGGCATTGCAGACTTGGTCATATAAATGAAAATCGCATCAAGAAACTCCATGAAAGTGGAATTATTGAGTCACTTGATTTTGAATCATATGACCAATGCGAATCATGCCTTTTAGGCAAGATGACCAAATCGCCTTTCACTGGAACGAGTGAAAGGGCAAGTGATTTATTGGGGATAATACATACCGATGTATGTGGTCCAATGAACACTCCTGCAAGAGGTGGTTTTTCCTACTTCATTACCTTCACGGATGACCTTAGCCGTTATGGCTATGTCTATATAATGAAGCACAAGAGTGAAGCCTTTGAAAAGTTCAAAGAATTCCAAAATGAATTAGAGAATCAACTCGGCAAGAATATTAAGACTCTTCGATCCGATCGAGGAGGCGAATATATGAGCCACGAGTTTGACGCTCATCTTAGAGATTGTGGAATTGTTTCACAACTCACACCGGCCGGAACACCACAACATAATGGTGTGTCCGAAAGGAGGAATCGCACTCTGTTAGACAGTTTGCGATCCATGATGAGTCGAACCGACCTACATGTCAGCTTCTGGGGTTACGCGTTGCAAACTACCGCACTTACCTTAAATAATTGTCCAACCAAGTCAGCTGAGAAAGTACCATATGAGATGTGGTTTGGGAAACGTCCCAAGATTAGCTTTCTCAGGGTTTGGGGTTGCTTGGCCTACGTCAAGAAATTGAACGTAGACAAGCTAGGCCCAAAGGCTGACTTGTGTCATTTCATTGGTTATCCAAAGGAAACCAAAGGGTATTATTTCTACCTTAAGCCAGAAAATAAGATTTTCGTGGCTAGGACAGCGCATTTCCTTGAGAAAGAGTTCTTATCAGGAAATGTCAGAGATACGGTACAACTTGAAGAAGTTCAAGATGATGAGCCAAATGAGTTAATGAACTCATTCGACACGTTTAATGAGCAAGTTGAGTTATCGAACTCAAGAAACTCATTGAATAGGAGAGTTGGGTTATTGAACTCAAGGGTCTCATCAAATGAGCAAGTCGAGTTAACGAACTCGGCAGGCTCACTTCAGGAAGTGGATCCTCCATTCATGGTGGATCCTATCTTGGACCCTAGATCCACGGTAGATGAAACTCCTGAAGAAGTACCGACCCTTAGGAAATCTAATAGGACTCGTCATGTTCCCGATAGATGGTATGGGGAATCCTTCTTGATAGAAGACGACGAGCCTTATACTTATGGAGCCGGAATGAAAGGGCCAGATAGCGAGTCATGGCTTGAAGCCATGAAATCCGAGATAGACTCTATGTACCAGAACGATGTCTAGACATTGGTTCACTTACCCGAAGGTGCTAGACCTATCGAGTGTAAGTGGGTCTTTAAGAAAAAGCTTGATAAAGATGGAAATGTCCATGTTTACAAGGCTAGACTAGTGGCGAAGGGTTTCAAACAAATTCATGGTATTGACTATGATGAAACCTACTCACCGGTAGTCATGTTCAAGTCTATTCGGATCCTCTTAGCCATTGCCGCATATTATGACTATGAGATATGGCAAATGGATGTAAAGACCGCTTTCCTTAATGGAAACCTTGAGGAGGATGTGTACATGACACAACCTCCAGGCTTTACATGTCCGAAAGGACCTAAGAAGGTATGTAAGCTTCAGAGATCCATTTATGGACTCAAGCAAGCTTCTCGCAGTTGGAACCTCCGATTCGATGAAGCAATTAAAGAATTTGGCTTCATTCAGAATGAGGAGGATGCTTGTGTATACAAGAAGGTAAGTGGGAGCCACATTGCATTTATAGTCCTGTATGTAGATGACATACTGATCATTGGAAACAACAAACCGCTCCTTGAGTCAGTCAAGAGATGGTTGTGTAAGTGTTTCTCAATGAAGGACTTAGGAGAGGCGCAGTATATCCTTGGAATCAAGATATATCGAGATCGAGCCAATAGGTTGATTGGCCTGAGACAGGACACTTATATTGATAAGGTTCTGAGACGATTCGATATGATCGATTCCAAAAAGGGAATACTGCCTATCACAACTGGTACTATTCTCGGCAAAAGTCAGTGCCCCACCACTGACGTCGAGAAGGAGAACATGAGTAGAGTCCCGTATGCTTCAGCCATAGGATCTATCATGTATGCCATGTTGTGCACCAGACCAGACGTATCGTACGCTCTGAGTCTGACCAGCCGATATCAAGCGAATCCAGGCAACAGCCATTGGACCGCTGTGAAATCTATCCTTAAGTACTTGAGAAGGACTAAGGATATGTTTCTGGTATATGGCGGAGATGAGGAGTTGATTGCAAAAGGTTTCACCGATGCCAGTTTCCAAACCGATCGAGACGATTTTCGTTCTCAGACCGGGTTTGTATTCTGCCTGAACGGTGGAGCCATCTGTTGGAAGAGTTCCAAGCAGGACACAGTTGCAGATTCTACTACGGAGGCCGAGTACATTGCAGCTTCTGAAGCAGCCAAGGAGGCATGTTGGCTTAAGAAGTTTATGACTGAGCTTGGGGTAGTTCCTAGCGCTGATGGTCCAATTGAGTTGTTATGTGATAACACTGGAGCCATAGCACAGGCTAAGGAACCCAGGGCTCATCATAAGTCCAAGCATGTCCTTAGGAAGTATCACCTCGTCCGAGAAATGTTCCAGAGAGGTGACATCAAGGTATCCAAAGTGGATACAGACGACAACGCAGCTGATCCCTTGACTAAACCGTTACCTCAGACTAAACATGAGTTCCATACTTCAACTATTGGACTTAGGCTTAGGTCCGAGTGGTCTTAGTCTTAGTGGGAGCTTTATTTCAGTTTATTTGTTTTATATGTATGAAGTATACTTTTGTAAAACTCTTGTTGTTGAATAAAAGTATTACTTCTTGTTTATTGATTGCCTATTCTTTTATAGCACTTGAATAAACAATTGAATATTTAATCATAGTTGTATCTAGTGTTTATGACTGAGCTTGGTTATGTTTTTTATGACTGAGCTTGGTTATGTTTTTTATGCCAAATAGGGGGAGAAGAAAGAAGAAGAAGCAACTGTTTTATTATATCTAGTGTTTTATTATCCGCTGCAAACAATATTACTTTTAGTTTTTATTCTGCTGAACAATCTTTAACTATCTTAGGATACTGCTGAACAATCTTTACCTATCTTAGGATATTGTTAACTATCTTAGGATATTTGTGCCTTTGTGCAACATGTGATGTTTTTATAAACATCTGACTACCTGTGTCCACCACACCACTGATGGTTGGACTGATATCTGGTTAGATAGAACCACTATGTGATGTTTTCAAAAACATCTGACTGCCTGTGTTCACCACATCACTGATGGTTGAACTGATATCTGGTTTACTAGAACCAATATATGTCTTTAAACACTTGCTCTACACTCTGAAAACAAACAAGGCATTTGTCATGAAAAACATGCCCAAAGGGGGAGTTTGTTAGCACACCTCGAGTGCTGGTTGCACAAGAGTGCACAGAGTGTATTGGTCACGTTTTTCCTGAACAGACCAACTGTTGTACCATCTATTGAAATGAAAGTATAACAGTGAGCAGAAGAAGAATCATTACGGAGTTAAGCATTAAAGACATTAAAGCTAATTCATGAAGAGCAAATATGGAAGATCCCGGAAGATCACGTTGAAGATTTGGACGTAGGTCAACAACGTGTGGACAAAGGAAAACATGAATTAGGAAGATCTTGTCATTATGAAGCGGGATTATGTTGGATTCGTTTATGGTAACTTTTGTTATTAATAGGCGCAATCAATGACAAGATATTCAAGGGCCAAGATTCACATTACCTTATGTGATATTCAAGAGAGTTAATGTAGATTGACCTAGCCCGTCAAGATACACAAGAAGGCCCGCGACCTAGGCCTATAAAAGGAGCACTCACCGTAGCTGGAAGATGTCGACTTTTGTAGAGAGCACAAGAGCAATAGAAGAAGATTTTATTATCTTAGTTTAGTGCTAGGTCGTCCATATGTGTTAGAAGAATAGATCTATCTTCTAACTGAATTTCCGATTGAAATACCACCATTCGGTATTATCAATAGTGATGTTTTTATCTCTACCGTTCACCTTTTATTTGTAAGTATCGGGAGATACATTCTGTAGGGGTAGATCTCATCTAGAAGAGTCTAGGTTTAGGCAACGGTGTACGGGGAGCGTACAGAGTAAGACCTTCCTTGTAAATCTCAGTATAGTGGAATTTTCCCTTGGACAGGCAGTCCCCCAGATGTACGTGCGTTGACACGGAACTGGGTTACCAACTTTGTGTCTCTTTTTATTCAGTATCTTATTTCCTGCACACTGACTGTCATACTGCTATAGCAGTTTAATCTACCAAACAGGATACACAATTTCAAAGAATAATAGATGGAAGAAAGCTAGAAAAAAAGACCCAATCGAGCACCCTAAACCACAAACAACATGAGAATCACCCAAATATGTAAAAAAAAAAAAATACAACATACCATGGGAATCACCCAACGTAGAAAAAGATGAAGAAAACTAAAATACCATACAAGATAAGAGGGGCATACACCAACGTAACATAAATAAAAATAGCAAGCGACTCAGAAGACAAACCGACAAATAGGAATGCCTTGAGTAGAATCCGGTAAGTAGCTAGCCACTGTCGGCCCTTACCCCAGGCAGGGGGCACGTGGCATTAGGCCTCCGATTTGGAGGGGCCTCGTAATTTTCATAAATGTATGTTATATATTGATAAATAAAGATATACATTAATAATAACATTAATGACAATTCATAATTACATTGAGGATTGATAACATTATTCATTTAATGATATTATGTTAAATTCATAATTTTTGCACTATAGGTACTAAAGAGCCATCGGACTAAAAGAAATAGTGAAGTACTAACATAAAAACATCCCATTAATATAGGAACTCAACCATCATTGTAGCGCATACTATAATTTAATCAACAATGAGAAACAACGTCACATGAAAGATTGAATGAATCGACAATATAGATGTTAAACAATATAATTTTATGCATTAAGAAGGATATGTTAAACAATATAGATGTTGATTCTATTATAATCAATTTTGCATCAAATAATTCTCGGAGATATTGTCTTGTCAATCATGTAATATTATATTTCAAGTCAAGTGATGTCCTACAAATAACACAATCCACATCCTGCAGGTTCAAAAACCGGAGCATGTCCTTCATGGCCAACCCGTCCCGCCAACATAACCAAACATACAGGCGCGTCGAGTCTACGATGTCCGGAGCTTGTCGTAAACCAACCGTGACACAAACTTACCATCCACACAACAAGACTGTAGACCCTGAAAGGCTCCTACCGCCCTCCAAAAACCCCAATAAGACGGTCCCGCAACTCAACCAGTTTTTTTAATAAAGTAGGCGTCTTTCCTGCCCTGGGAAAAACACTCCCAATATAGGTGTCACGTAAGTAAACAGACTGGACCCACTGTGTAAGAGGTTGGGGGTGGGGTATGTTGAAGAAGAAAGAGGTTGGGGTTTAATTTTAATTATGTAAAATATTTTAATATTACCCTCTACACTTTCGAATAGTAACAGGGGTAATATAGTCATTTCATCTGATTAAATTAAAAAAACGTGCCTAAGGAGGTCTCAGGGGACACATTGAAACGATCAGAAGTATAGGGGCAGGTTGAAACTAAAATGATAGTATAGGGGGCAAATTGCGAAATTAGCCTAAAATCTATGGATTAACCTATTTAATTAATGAGCAAATCTGATGTCTAGAATCTTTATGATTGAAATTAATTATGTGGAGTGTGTAGTGGTGTTTTGTAGACGATACCTTTGGGCGACCATTGTTTTAGTCTTGAATTTGTTTTTAGAATACCTGCGGCTCGTCTTCTTGACCAACTAGTACTTGTTAATTCTTTGAGCACATAATTTTTTGTTTCTATTTATTTTAATATTTAAGAAGTAGGAGTAGTAGTATAATGGAAGTATAATTATAAAAATAATAATAATAGAAGTAATAAAAAAAATAGAAAAGAGTAATAGATAAATAAATGGTTATTAAGATGATAGGATCCTTATCCAATTGTCTATCTTAAAATGGTATATAAATAGAAGCAGGTGTATCTAAATAGGCTTATCCAAAAATATGATAACATCAAATAATCCTTTGAGGTTTATGAACAACCCTCATCTTAATGTACTATGGCAGCATTCTTCAACGGAACTGCCTTTTGTTTATTCATCTTCGTCTTCTTCTTCTTCTTCTTCTTCTTCTTCTTCTTTGCGTTGTTCTTTAAAGAATTCGCCTTTCAATAGAAGCAAGTTCGACAGAGTGATTAAAGATCCTCCCCTAATTCAGAAAGCAGAGAACGAAGTTGCTGGTTAGTTAATCTCTATCAATTAATATTAGCTTAATTGATTATACGGAGTACGGATTATTATTATTATTATTATTATTATTATTATTTCAGATTACTGTTCGACGCTAGAAGGCGACGCTGGTTATAGCTGTTGGAGAGCTTACTTTCAACTTAAGGATCTTCAAGTAAAAATCATTTACTCACCATAATCCATATTACTTGTTTGTAAAGGATCTTCACTTTAGAATCTCATATTACTATATCTCTAGACTCAATAATTTGATACCAACAACTACTAATCTACAATCACTTGCAAAACTTGATTTACAAGCAGTGTTCTTCAATGTTGCAGATAGAGACTCCAAGGGAAGACATCGAGAGGTTGATCCTACAAGCTGGTGGAACTAAATCGCTCATCGGCTGCTTGCATGGAATTGCAGGAATGAAGAATGGAAGGAAACAAATCAAAGAAGCCGAAGCAGAAAAAGTCTTAAACTGCAACAACATAGCAACAAAGCCTTGCCCTGTGCCGGATGGTCTTCCCAAGTCAAGGGAAGAGATGGAAGAAGAAGAGGAAGCTAGAATGCCTGATTCGCCATTTACTAGATTGCTCAGAACAAAAGGGAGGTCTCCTGCTTGGTACTCACAAGCGCCTGACCATGCTTAATTACTTTTGGACTTTGCTTATGTTTTTACATTCCTAAGCTTTCATAAGTGATAGTGTAGTAACTAGTAACTAGTAACTAGTAACTAGTACATGTTAATATTGCAAGTAAACTTAGAGCAAAACGGATTGTATAATTTTTACTTATATGTAGGAATGCTTTGTGTACATAATCACGACAAAATTTCCTTTCACTTTTTTGTCACATCGGTCACTATCGGTGTCCCATATGATTATTAATCTTGAATTAGCTATATTGATAGCAGAACTTGTTGTGAGTTCTCTCCTTGATTACTATATGTGTAGCAACACTAGATTGACAGGCAACTAGGCAAGAAGAGTTGTCTGTTTTCTTCTGAATCTAATGCTCATGGAAGTTTCAACTTTGAGTGGCTTCTTACTTGACATGTACTTTCGCCCGAGAGACTTCAACTGGCCAAGGGGGGAAGAACAAATCGTCATTCAAAACTCGAGCCCACTGATTGAGCTTTTCTATTCAGAATTGAGAGGATGATACTTCCCATCTTCATCAACCTAATTTATTAGCTTTCCATATATCATTCAATCCGAACTCATCCTTTCAAGCCCCCACTTCTGATCTCTTAGTCATAATATTCCAATTTCCATATACTCCAAACATGCCCTCTATGTCGATGCATCTCACGAAAGTTACCAGAAACCTCACAGTAACCTAAACCACCACAAGAGACAACAAAAATTGCAGCTAATCTGCTCTGGTATTGCCGAGAGATATAAGTGCGCATTGGTTGTTCACTCTCTGTGGGTCAAACACTACAATATGACCAGCTTCGGCTAAGTAGTGTGCACCTTGGGCTGTTGACAAAGAAGCCAAGATGGAAGGGGAAGTGGACCGATACCACGTGCCTTTGAAAGGCTTCGCTGAATACTTCAAACTCGAGCATTTCTTTCGACTATCAAGCCTATATTTACCTGTGCTTCTTGTAGAGGGGATGGAGGGCAGGAGCTGATTCTTGTGTGTTAACTAGTTATGTGTTAACTAAATTTGAATCATTGGAACAAGCTATTTTCAATTTTTTAAATCTTAATAGTTACTTTCAATAGATTTGGTTATGTTAATTTCCCTTAAGTTAACACAAAGTTAATTAACACTATTAGATAATACACAAATATAAAATCAAATCCTTTCTTTTCGAGAACATATTATAGCTAATTGGCACTGAGTTACAAAAATGTGCATCTGTTGTCTGGTGTAAATTGGACGCTGATGTGAAATGTAACTATTCTTGAACTGAATTGAAACAAAACAAGTCTGTACATTCACAACGTTACTGTTTACATGCTAGCATCAAACTGGATAGGAACAAAGACATGGAATCATTACGATTCCAGTCCGAAAAATAGAATTGTCTATAAAATCATGATTTCCCCTCGTAGGAATCATGAATAGTTAAGGAATGAGACCAAGATAGGAGACATTTAGAGCATACGCTGCGGCTGATGATGATGATGATGATGATGAATGCTGAGACATGACTAGTGCCACAGCTTCAAAAAAGACGAGAACAAATTCCACTGCAAGTTTTACCAAATCTATAAACATTTCCAGTCTCCTCATCAGCATCTCTATTAGCACGATCAATATGAATGGATACTTACAAAGATTATTACTGATACTAACTGCATGCTATATGATATACGTTCTGTTGCTGTGAGCCTTTTTTGTTCGATTTCGGTTCTGGTTTTCCGCGTCTCTGTTTCTATGCCATATCCATTTTACGTTACCATTCTGCCTCATTATATACAAGAGCACATCCCAAATTTATATCGCCACTGTAATTTTTACATGTTAACTTATTATATTTGCCTCTTGGCTACTCCCAAAGGTTGCAGATATATGTCACTTCAAATCAACATGCATTATATTATATTATTGATGAACACTTATAAGACTAGCTAGATGATTATTGTTGGACGTTTGGGTGGCCACCATCGAATCTTTCTGAGTCATTATCAGTTCTATTATTCAAGTTTTTTTATATGATTTTCTTACCAATCAGATCTCATACTAATCCATTCTCAGTCAATTGATATTATCCAGGAAAAAGTTAAATATTCCCACTCAATTTGATTTTTTATAGTTGTGCTGCTAGAATTCTAGACAACAAATCAACATCCGAGCTGCCACGAGGTCGTGGAACTCGACTTCTTAGTCTAATTTGCATTCTAAGAAAAGTCGACTTGTCTGAAACAACTCAAGCAAGCTAAGAGAAGCTGTATAGTGGTTGATTTTAAACTTCAATCTATTGTTATCCTGGCTGGTGTACATCCACAGGTGTATGTTTTCACTGGATACCACTTTTAAGTATTACAAATGTATCTCTTCCTATTATCCATGTTACATTTAAAATTAATACATGGTCATTCTACAACAATAATGATAATAAAATTTACGTTAGAAATTGGACGAAAAAATGCCCTTCCATAAATTCACATCACCCAGTGCTTCCGGAAAACTCCCCCGAGAATGCACTTCCATAAGAAGCTGAACCAGTATATGAACTGGTGGCACGAGCTTTCTGCATCTGACGAATTTTGAAAACATCTCGTGGAAGGGGTTGGCTTTGTACACTCAAACTTTCATCATCATCTTGCCCTGCAAAGGATAGGAGCTACATACATTAATACAGCTTTCTTTGTTGCCCCAAATGAAGAAAATATAAATAGAAAGAACATGCAGGTTTCCCAATCACAATGTCATGACATTATCTCCCTCTTCTTCTGAATTTGGCAGTTTTCCAAAGACAACATTGCTTTTTTTTTTATAATTAGACAACATTGCTTTAATGTTATATGTCTGTTTAAAAAAAAGAAGGAAAACATAGCACATTTAATGAAGTACAACAGGAAAGGAGACATACTATCTTGAGCTTTTCTCTTCCCATGTTGTCCGTCTCTTGTGATTTTATGCTTATTCCCCCGTTCATTCGTAATTGAAACCAAGCCTACTAGTGACTTGTTAGAAGGAGCTGCCCCTTTTCCACTTAATGTTGGTATGTTGCTTTGCAAACATACTGATATCACAAAATCAACACTTGGAGATGGACCTAGCATACAAAACAAGTAATGACTAAATAATAAATAATCACAAGGCACATGAAGAAAATATGCCACTGGAAGAACCATCCAACATCTTAAAAACTTAAGAAAATCATTAGAAAAATAAGGTTTTCAATAACCATCAAAAAAATATGTTGTGAGGGCCTAGTGCAGCACAGGAAACATAGCTCAAGGGGAAAAAAGAAACAAAGAACATCAGAGTTCAGAATTCATAAAAGGCATAAGTGACCAATTTGTGGTCACAACAACTACAAAGCAGGTTTCAAAACACCGACTTTTCACCTTGTTTTTACAGTGACAAACAATTCGCTGGAAATCAATAATATAAGCTATCAAGAAAAGTATTTAGCTCATAAATGACATTATTAAACAGAAGGAAGAAAGAAAGAAATAGGTTACCATCAACAGATGGCAAGTTAGATGCAAAAGCAACCAATGGCGGCGGTAAGGTCTTCGAAATGTCATCAGAAACAGTTGGTATGCAGCCACCATTTATTGGTGGCCCAACTCCCGAAACTCCAAGGAGCCCAACAGGACCTGCAAGTTGGTCAGAACTAACAGATTAATATACAAATTAATAATGTAGTCATAATGATAGTGACCTACATTTTTATCTATTATAAGATATGACCCAAGCTCTGTTTCTTTGTGTAGTTCAGACTTTGCCCTTTTCAAAAATAAATTTCAGGGCGGCTATTGGAAAGTAGGAACGTTCAGTTCCTTAATTGAAAAGATAGATGGTTGAGTCCCTTATTTGAAAAGATGGAAGGTTGATACTCTTACTTGAACTAGTTAAAATAGTTCAGAGGGCCATAAAAAAATAAGCCAAAGAAGAAAGACAAAGACACAGTAAATATACCAGGCTTTTGCTGTTGGTCACAGATCACCATCTTCGAAACATCTGGTTGAACGAAGTTTGCTGAGGACTTGGCTAGATTACCTGAGAAATTCTCATCTTCAGCATCAGATTTCCGGCTAAAAGATCTGAATCACTTTAACTCAAAATTCAACAGATATTTTAACAATGTGGATGATACCTGATGATGGGGGGGCCCTTGTAGACATAGGTTTCTCAGACTTCTTATTGAGATTCTTCGAAAGAAACTGATCCAATACAAAAAGAAAAGGATTCAGAGATTGAAGTCAGACCTCTCAATCTGAGCATAGCAATGAGGAAGCATACTACGATGAGCTATTTGTCAATAATACATGGTCTTCCTAAGTACCTCTTGACGAGCAAGATAGTCCAAGTCCTTGGAAGAGCATGGCCATAGATCTTTAAAACTATAACGTGATACAACCTCTTGCAAAGAACACTCCAAGGTTGATTCCCCCTCATCGCCAGTCCTAGACAGGGCTTCTTTCTTTCTTTGCTCAACCTGTGCAGCGAGTATAACCAATCAATGTTTCCATGCAATGTATGCACAGGGGAGACAATAAATTATATATGAAAGTTCAATTGTTCAACGAGTGCAGCATATGTACATATAGGATATTGCTCCATAAGTAGAAATATGATCATCACCTTCATCATACTTGCAAGATCTCCATACATCTGCTCGAACTGTACAAATCGTTCCCACACCTACAATGTCATAAAGACATTCATTCTTCAGGATCAGATTCCACAGGTAAAATTGAAGATGTTTGATAAAAGCATAGGGTACAACACCTCAACAGATTCCTCAGGTGGGAGTGTACTCAGTGCCCTCTCAAACAAGGCCCGGATATTTTTGTCATCGTTCATTCGACACAAGAAATCTGCATATCTATTTGAAAAACAGTAAATAAGGAATTATAAGATTTGGAAGGTTGAAACAACCCTGTCATCAGATCTCCTAGCCTAGGCCCTCTGTTGTTAAATCACAAGGTTTAGGAGAGTGTCACCGCAAAAAATTTTCGAACTATAGTGAGTCACGTCTTATTTACAGGGCCAAAACTATCGTAATTTTATTCCTCATACCCTCCCTAGTGTTCCAAAAAACAACATCAACATTACCATATGCCTCTGAGGATTCTGCCGCCTAAGAGCGGTAAGGGGGGATGGGGTAGAAAGCAGCCTTACCCTTGCGATAACAGGGACTGCAGACACTATCTACTGTTTTACAATATTATAAGAAACGTAGTGGTGAGCCATTTTGCTTCATTCCAATATATACAAGAGACAGAACATATCATCTTTAACTGCATAGGACATGAAAACTAGTGTGCCAAAAACATAAGAATATAATTTAATTGCCCTCATCCAAGAAGAAAAGTCTACTCACTCGAGTATGTATCCAGGTTCGTGCATAAAGTGTTTCAGTCCAGCTTCAAAAACATTGTGTGCAATCTGCAATGACCATTCAGGAAGCAAGTACAAGCAATCTATCAAGTCAGGTATAATGGACCACTATTCACAGTGACTGACCAACCACATAATTAAAAGAAAAACTAAAAAATTCCTGTATATTCTAATTTTATAATACACAGGCTTATAATTATATGATCTTAATTTATCAGCTTCAAATTATTCTCGTGAAAAGTAGAAATTCAGCATTAAATTTTTTTACCTTTGCATCCTTGTCATGGCAAAACGCCATCATTGCATAAGCAACATATACATGATAAGTACAGGCTGGAGACTTGCGGGCATCTAAAAAGTATTTGCGAGCAGCTTCCACTCCTTCTGTTCGCCTTAGAAAACGAATATACTGCAAATCGATACATCAATGATAAAGAAAATTGTGATAGCATCAAGCGCTTCTTCGTACTCGTGAACGTGACATTTCTATTGTGTGTATTCAGTTGACGAAATAAATATCATATACATAACACATGATGATAAAAAGGTGGATTGATGTTGAGGACACTCACTTCTTAATGTAAGAAATACTAGTTTATAGAAGAAGCTATTGTAAAAGCGAAAGCAAACACTGGAATATACACATTGTAAGATTGTTCATGCTTAAAAGGAAGGGAGGAGACTTTACTAGAAATTGTCAAGTATTACTGCACCCATACTGTACCTGTATGTGTGACAGGGCATTTATATTAGTACCATCCCCTAGAAGACTCTCGTACACTATCTTTGCAGCCTGCAAGAAACATGTTTGTTAGGAACATAGAATTATACTAAGTTATCTAAATAGAAGATTAATTTCGTATGCCATTAACCTGAATTGCTCCACGGGATTCCTCTAGCTCCGCATAAGCATATTTTAGCATTTGAGAATCTAGCATGAAACATTTTCCAGTTATAAGAGCAACAAAAGGAAAGAAGGTGTGATAGAACAAAAGCCAATTCCAGAATAGGGAAACAGAAATGATTGAGCAAAACAAAATTAATCAAATTTTTGGCATAATAGGAAAAAACATAATTGAACAACCTCCTGCATAATTAACAACCAAAAGAGAGAACAATATTAACTCTTAACAACATCATATGCAACCATGTCAGGTGATTACCAGGAAGTGCCTTTATTGCTCTCAAGAAAACCTTATTAGCAGAGTCAATTGAACCAGCTTTTGCATACCACATGGCATAGTTGTACCAAACGTCCGGGTAGTGATACAAAAACATGAGGCACTGCAATTAGTAAAATTATTTTAGGGATTTCACCTTTTCAAAATCACAAGTTTAATCACAAAAGAGCAAAGAAGGAATAAAAGAATAGAATCAGTGACATTATAGACTCTCTTCAAGCAGGACAAAGACTAGCAGTAATAGTGTTTTGAGATAACTGTGTTTCGAGAGAACCATGAGTGACAAAGAAGTTTAAGGTCAATTTCAGTTTAAAAAATTTATCACCAGAGATAACTGTGTTTCTCTAGCAGAAAGGAAAAGGGTCCGAACTGTAACAGCACTTATCGCATTTTAATCTCTTCAAGTGGACAAAGCATAGGATGTAAGTGTCAGTGAAACAATTACAATATACATAACTGATTATAGTATACTCTTTCTCTGGTTACCACCATGACTGACATGGAATGTGTGCTAATTACATAACCTACACATCTACACAAATCTCTTTCTCATGAAGCATGAACTTTTTTGGTCCAGAACATGCAGAAGTGGAATCTCATTACTCAATCAGCAAGCTCGTCATGATATGAGGAAAGACTATCAATAGCTAAACAATTACAAAAATATCACAGCTAAAAAAGATCGTCATAAATACCTGCTCATATGTGAATTCAATCCGTTTATTAGCAGAAACACTGTCTACCCTCTGGGGATTCCCTCTGGAGAATGTGATGATTTATTAGATGAAGAATATTAGAAAAATATCCTAACTACTAGCCAAGAAAGCTAATGAATATATATATATATATATCAAAGGCCTTCTTCCAGCAGCAAAAGAGCAAGGCAAGAGGTTCCTTACAATAAAAAAAGTTAAGGGTAAAGTGGTATGGACGCCAGAAAGTGATATTACTTTCACAGTTCATAAAGAACCAAAATCAGTGAACAAATTCTATCCAGCATAAGCAATTTCTATGATTAGGTTACAAAGTCATCATCTCAACTTTCTACCCATGTATCAACTAAAAGGTGACTCACGAAGGACATGGCTATTCAACCAAAGGTAGAGCCATAGAGTTGAGGCTGCACAGCCAAAGTATTGTAGTAAATATAGTAGTTAACTTATTAGAAGAAACAATCATTAGTAGAACCGTAAGTCATGAGACTATTGTATCTGTCTTTGTTCTAACTTAATGTGTGCACATATGAATGTATAAGGAGACCTACAAATGTAATATGTGAGAGTCAACGAAACAACTCCAAGGAAATTAATTTCTTTTCGGCTTCTCCTAAGTCAGACTAGAAAAAGTTGCTCAATTGTAATTCCTCATCAATATATACAAATATATATATTGGTTTCTCATGTAAATCTTCATGCTTAGCCAACCAATGCATCAAAATTGCAACTCGCAACAAGTTTATTCAAATGATTAAGCCATGTTAATAACTATAAAATGAGCTACAATCATCGCTCAACATTCAGGCCGTAAATTGTAAACTCAAGTGATATGAAGAAGATAACAGGAAACCTCTTACTTTTCAAAAGCCAAAAGCTTTTTCCATGCTGTCCACTGCGCCTCTTCCTGAAAGAGGTCAAGCTAAGATTACATTGCTGCTTAATAATTGTTAATTTATCAGAGGCACATGAACATATCAGATTCTCGAAGAAAACTAGGATATAGTATCTTTCCATTATATGGTTTACATTAGTGCAAGTCTAAAAATTAAGTAATCAAAAGTATTTCAAGATTAAGTAATAGCAATAACAAGAATGAGGGTTCTATATCCTAAAGTTTCACTTCCTTTTTATTTATTGATACTATAGCTGAAAGCAAGAGTAATCCCGACGCCATATAAATAATTTCACTAAAGATAAAATGCATTATTCCAACTACGCTACAAAGCAATAATCCCCCCCCCCCCCCCCCCCCACACCACCACAATAACATTAATAGAAGAATTACGAGACGGCATAATTGACTGTGGTAGAATTCCACATTTAAATGGTCTTCAAGAAACAAGAAATTGCCTTTGGTGAACCGGACGGAGGCACAGCAAGCATGTTCCAATCAATTTCATCAACGAACTTCTTCCGCTCTCTGTACACAGCTCTTGCACTGTTATATTTAGGTTGATATTCGGATATCAATCCTTTTGCCTGAACAATTCGTATGATTAGAATGTGAATAAGATAACTAATCGCACGATTCATCAAACGAGCCATATTTATAATATTCTACAAAAATCGAGTATGAACTTGACTGCTATAAACTCTATACTTCGAACAGAAATCTGAATTTGAGTTGACTGGAAAATAATTGATGGTAAGTACATGAAATAAAGAAAACGCAGCTAACTCCAACTTCATGGTTCATGATGTTATATCAAGCAATTCTATATTGTGAAAATAATGCCACTGAAACAAGATCAATAGAATTTGTGCTGTAGAACCCTTTTATCATTGACTCATATTAGAATTAAAGGATCTAAAGGTCATACAAAACAGACTACTGAGAGAAAAATAAGAGGTTGAACAAAATATATATTTTTGGATGACCTGCACCTTTTATAAAGGTTCCCTCTTTCTCAATGAGCCACTTACGCAACAGCATGACATGGTGTTTGACAAGAGAAATAAGAACGGTACAGAGATGAAAAGAAAACTTTTCTTCTTAATATGGATAATTAGATTGGAAAAAGTAAGCTAAAAAAAAATTCTACTAAGTCCCAAGTCTTGCACTTTGCTACATCATCCATGGATATAGCAGACTGTTATGCAAGAAAACCTTAGTATTGCTAGCTCGCAACCATATGCGCATATGGAAAATATGGTCATGTAAGTAACTAATGCTCAAATTACGGTTTCTTACAGAAAATAATAAACTTGGTTATAATACATAGGTTCTAATACATAGGAGTCTAACTATTTGATCCATCACCATTCGTGTTTTAAAATGACAGAAAACAATCCTAAGAAGGTCTTACAATATTCTTTTATAAGCTAAAGTGGTTAGGGATTCAATTCTAACAAATTTAGATTCAATGGTAAGATAATAGTACCAGTGCACGGCTAACGGAATTTTCGAAGTTTTCATATTCCCTCCACAGTTGTTCAACATGATGAGAAGGGATTACAATGGCTCTTTGATATGTTTTACGCAAAGCAGTCATTCGTTGTGACTCTTCTTGTGGTGTTTGAGCCTGCAATGTGAGCTTGTAAGAGAGTAAAAAATGCATCAACAGACATGAAAAAACAGATGGAACAACACTTCCATACCGGCAAGGACTTGAGGAAAGCAATATATTCAATCCATAGTGGACCAGATGCAATGTCTGTCCCTGTTAACAAGACATAAAGAAATGTAGTATGTTTGAGGGTTCTGAGAAACATAAATCACATGGTTAGACTGAGTGTACATACCAAGATAGCCTAGCATAAACTCGAAGGCTTTACGTGTCTCTTCCTGGGCTTGGATGCACTTGTTGTCATTGAGCTTGCGAATGAAACGAATGTAGCAGCCCCTGGAAAAGAAAAGAAGAGAATGGTTAGAAAAGTGAAGATAGTAATAAAGCGAAAGGGGAAAGGAAGGTATGAAGACTATACCAAAGAGGAAGGTGCCAACAGTTTAAAAGGCAGCGATTGAATAACTGTTTGGTTGCATCGTCGTTATTCACAGACATCTGGGCTTCTACATACTGCTTCCAATATTTGGCCTACATATTAATTCAACAACCTATTACTATTACTGTTACTGATACTGTTACGATGCTAAAACCACAAACTCCATAATAATAATAATAATAATAGCAAGGGCTTACTTACTGCAGTAGGAAAGCTCGATAAAAGCTTCTCATATATCGGGATTGCATCGGTGATCGGCATACGCTGATTAATCATATGTTCAAATTCATATTCAAATTCAAATTCATAAATCGAAAACCCTAATTGAACAGAATTTCAGACTAGAACCATACTTACAAGCGCCTCACGTGCAAGACCCTCCGCTGCTTCAACATCGTACTTGTTCTCATCACTCATCACTCTCTCTCTCTCTCTCTCTCTCTCTCTCTCTCTCTCGATTTTCAACTCTTTATTTTCTTGCAGTAGATGAAACACCTTAATACAATAATCCAATTCTCATAAACAAATTTACTCATATCTGGCTTCCATTCAAGGAAATTCTTATTTTTCGATTGGTACGTTCTTTTCAAGGTGAAGCTTGATTGTAAATAAATTTTTATTCAACAAATATAAAGTGAGTCAATCGGATAATTTAGTGAAAAAGGCTTTTGCCAGAATTGGACCATAGTTTCCTTTTTTCTAGAATATACATATTAAAATCAATAACGAAAAATATTTAATATAATATTTACAATTGAAATTATTATGGAAATATTTCTTAAATATGTTTCTTATATAGATTTAGGTTAGTTACTATATTTTATTTTTAATTTTTCTTTTTAACTTTACCGTTATAAAAAAAAATTGAAATATATGTACTCCCTCCAAATCTATTTAATAGAGCTCCTCGGGTTTCATTGTCTAAAAATTGTGTAATCTTGAAGTTATAAGTGAGGCATAAAGAGAATTATCGGAGGAGAATTATATAAACGGTCTTTCTAAATATGAAACTTATCACTTCTAATTTGGTTACTAGGAAGAAAAATTGAATTAAAAAATCTTAACTGAAAAACCTCTTCTCTTTTTTATAATTCAATTTATTACATTAAACATCATTTTGTACATAAGACAACAAGCCTTTATGGCTTATACATTGCAAATGTGCAACAACAAGAACATAATAAAACATTTATAAAAACGAAAAACTTCAATTGAAAATTAGTAGGTCCAACTTTCGAGGTTTGAATAACTTCGTCTGTGGAAGATAGAAGCTTCCTGCATATTAAGTTCTCTTGGTCAATGTCTCTAGTGATGATTTTCTCATTGTCGATTAGTGATCGACTTAATATGGTAGGAAGTAGCCTATTAAAAATAGAAGTTTGACATGAGCAAAAGAAAAGCTCAAGGCTCTCTTGATCAATATAGACATTTTTGCATTGCCGATACATAATCGACTAAATAGGAGATTCTTAAAAGAAAATATATCAAGAAAAAGATCCACCAGAATTCTAATTCTTAAATTATGGTATAAAACAAATGTATAAGAGTGATCATTATGTGAAGTAATATTTGTAGTAGGATAAGAAGAACATTAAATATTACCAAATTTACCATGAGTCCTAAAATCAATGATGTCCCAAAGCCTATGTCATTTCCTTATAGCTCTTGACAGGGATCAAACTGTACATTAATATCTTGAAAGCCAACAGTTATCTGCTTTTTATCACGAGCAACATCATTCGTTTTTCGTTTAAGTATGTCAACTAATGATGCTAATTGTTCGATAAGACTATCAATCTTTCTTCTTTTATTCCGGTGTAGGTACTTTATTCTTAGAAGCTCTACACCATTCAGATTCTTCAAAGTGATGTTTTCCTTCATTCTTTTGCATTTCTTCACTTGTCGAGGTAATGACTCAGCGTCTTTCACATTAGGCTCTAAGGAGTTAGTAGAGTCCCTCAAGTAGTGCAAGTCCTTGTTCGTGCTGGAATTGATACAATAACTAACTGTCTTCCACATTACCCCTTTTTTTCTTGGGCAAATGGCTTCTGACATCACTCACGTTTGGAAAAAAAGTCAGTTAGATCATTCATGTTTCAAAAACGCCAGTTAGATCACTAACGTTTGAAAAGTCACTCATTCGGACCACTCCATCAGATTTTTGAAGGGTATTTCTGTCCAAACACATTTTTTTCCTCTCACAATCACCCAATTTAACTCTTATTAACACATTGACCCCAATCCTTAAATTACAATTTTTTTCGATTTCTTTTTTGTTACTATTTTCGATTTTTTCTTGATTTTTTTTCGATTTTTCTAGATTTCTTATCTCAATTTCTTTGTCGATTTTGTGATTATTTCTTGATTTCTTTTCGGGATTTTTTTGGTATTTTCTCGATTTCTTTTTTGAGTTTTTTCTCGATTTCTTTTTCGATTTTTTCTCGATTTTTTTAATTTCTTTTTCGATTTTTCTCGATTTCTTTTTCAACTTTTTCGCAATTTCTTTTAATTTCATTTTCGATTTTTTTTGAAATCTTATAGAAAAAGAGATCAAAAAAAGAAATCGAGATAAAATAAAAAAAAATCGAAAAAGAAAGCAAAAAAGAAATCGAGAGAAAATTGAAAAAGAAATTAAAAAGGAAATCGAGAAAAAATCGAAAAAGAAATAAAAAAAATCGAGAAAAAATTGAAAAAATCAAAAAAGAAATAAAAAAAATCGAGAAAAAATTGAAAAAAATATCCAAAAAGAAATTGGAAAAAATTGTAATGTCAGGATTGGGGTCAATGTGTTAATAAAGAGTTAAATTGGGTGCTTATGAGAGGAAAAAAATGTGTTTGGACAGAAATACCCTTCAAAAATCTGATGGAGTGACCCGAATGAGTGACTTGTTAAACATTAGTGATCTAACTGGCGTTTTTGAAACATGAGTGATCTAACTGGCTTTTTTTTCAAACGTGAGTGATGTTAGAAGCCATTTACCCTTTTTTTCTTTTCTTTTTTACCTTTAGCTGCTTCTTTGTTCATTGAAAAGAGCAAATTTTTGTTATATTTGATTCTATTTTCATAATTAATTGAGGCTCCAACTCGAAGTTTAACCTTAGTCATAACGATGATATTTCCAGGATGATTATGAATCCGAGAATCGATTCTCAAAGTTTTCACAGAATGTTTATTTATAAAAGCAATCATTTTCTATTCCTCAAGTATATCTAACTAACCTCCTTGTTCGAAGAAGACCGGACAATATTGATTGAAATAAATTCACCACTTTTAGCAAATAGGAGTAGTATTTTAC
Organism: Echium plantagineum; assembly: GCA_003412495.2. Taxonomy (NCBI): domain Eukaryota; kingdom Viridiplantae; phylum Streptophyta; class Magnoliopsida; order Boraginales; family Boraginaceae; genus Echium; species Echium plantagineum. The sequence continues at coordinate 24,977,206 of CM016565.1, forward strand.
GATTTACCTAAAAGTGGTTATTGTATTCCTCTATTTGGGAATTATGTTCCCGTTTTGACTATCGAGTTCATAAGTGTGAAAAGCAGCAGTTTGCACCGTCTCCGAGTCGTAGGTGGCGGGCAGATTAGAACTACAAATTGACATCTTTGATTTAATGTTTGATTGTGCTATACCTCTATATTTGGAGGAGAAAGGTGGAAAATAAATAATTAAATAAGTATATATTAACAATGCATTTCCTTTTTTGTGTGTATGTGTAGTATGTAGCTTGATGATTGAAATACAAATATTATTGTACGTATGTTTTTACTTTCTTTTTCTTTTGTTCTTTTAATTTGTGTTTTGATAATAGTATATTTGTTTAAAAGAAATAACAATTCTCGATTATCTATTATGAACTGATATAATTGTATAATTTTGTTACTTCATCTTAGATGAATTTAGATCATTTTTAATATTATTACTTAATATATTACAAGGGTAAGATTATGAACACTTTGATTTATCGTTATTATGCTTAAATGGTAAATAGTTAAAGGGGGTGTGCCATGTTGGAAGTGTCAAAATTTAGAATAAAATTTAAGTATCCTATTAAAAGGAGGAAATATTTTTGTATGATTGTAAAAAGCGTAAGATGTATGGTTAATGGTAATAAAAAAAGAAATGAAGAGAGTTGATGAAGTCAGAAGGTGAATGAAGTGGTTATTAAAACTTCAATTTTAGTTGCTACATTTCAGGAGACTTCACTAACTATTCTATCTCTTGAAACACTTTTTCGGCCAACAGCAAAAACAAAAGATACAAACTCACAAATTCATAAAACTATCACCATTCTATTTATTCACAAAATATAACTTCAAGGCCTTCAAAATGTATATGTTTATATATATATTAATCAACGATGATTAGCACCTTTTAAAATAACAATAATGTCCACTCACAACCTGAGAGAAATTAGAGTTGTTCAAGAAAACGTTATGATAAAGCAGGATAATAATAACGATTACAATAAGAAGAAAAAGATTCAGAAGAAGAAGAAGAAGGATAATGATCTGAGTTCACGACCCGGTGGAGGTACGGATGCAGCTGGCGGTGCATTCAAGTTCAATGCAAATGCACCAGAATATGTACCCAAATCAACCCCTGTAGCTGCAGTGCCTGTTTCAGGATATATTGTTCCATGTTTACAATATGGTGGAGGAAGCGGTGGAGCCGATAAATGGATATTTGTTAGTGATCGAGATGCCATACCCCTTATTGCAAATGCTAATGTTGCCATTCCTACATCTCAAAGTACCAAGAATAATGTTGTTCTTACGGAACAACTCCGAAATAAAATCATTAAACAGGCACTAAATACTTTCTCTGCTTGTCCTTTTATCTCTCAATGCAACATATATTTGCTGTGATTGGTAATATTCATTTGCTTGTAAGTTATAACATCATGCGTGCATTTAACCTGGCGTGTTTTATCGTTTTTTTAATCTCTATCGTGTAAGGTATCTTCTGCGTAATGTGATCATGATTGTATTAAATCTTTCAAAATGCATCAATTTAGCTTAGCAGGCAGAGTTTTGTTGGTCTATTATGCATTTTAATCCCTAATGATGTATCTAGTTCCTTAACATATAAATCTGACGCATGGAAGCTTCATCTGTGCATGGAGTATACTCACTCAGAGGTCATTTGAATCTATTATGATAATTCCAGGGTACATAGCATAATGAATACCTCCTAATAATCTAATCACAAAATTGACATTTTGCAATGCCCAAGTATTTATCTAAATTTACAACTGTGCTTGATTGTTTCTGCGTATCAAACTAATGGTTTGAAATCAAATTTACGGGTACCGACTACATCTTCTTAACTCTACGATTGTAACTTGAAAAAACAGGTTGAATACCAGTTCAGTGATATGAGCTTGCTAGCAAACGATAACTTGGTAAAACAGATTCGAAAGGACCCTGAAGGCTTCGGTAAGCTTTATAGGAGCGCTCTATATGTCATAAATTATTATTCATTGCAGCCTGGTCATATCATCTTGCATTATAACAGTGCCAATAGCTGTTGTCTCATCTACTAAAAAGCTCAAGTCCATCATTAGTAGTAACCACAATTTGATTGCTGAAGCTCTCTGCGCCTCTTCAAAACTGGTAAGTGTGTAGTTTCGTCCTACCGTTATGAATATGAAGGGGAACATAAAATTTTCTTTCTTTTATTTATTCTATAGGATGTCAGCAGCGATGGCAAAAGAGTAAAGCGGAAAAATCCTTTTACTGAGAAAGAGAAAGAGGAGTTGCAGGTACTTGCTTCCTGGACTTGCTTAAAGCTTATTTATTGTAGTATCGTTCTTGATCAAACTCCCACAATTCAGTGTTGTCTGATTTCCTTCAACTTCGATCATACATAATCGTTGATTGTGTTGTCTTTCCAGTTGCGAACTGTTGTAGTTGAGAATTTACCAGACGATCATTCTCATCAGAATCTTGAGAAAATATTCAATGTGGCAGGAGTGTAAGATTTTCCGAGCTTTTTTAATAAGCGAAATCACTTAACAAGCTCTTTCGTAATAGATATGAATTTTTTGTACATTGTTGCAGTGTGAAAACCATCAGAGTTTGTCATCCTCAGGAAGCTAGCTCCCGAGCGAAAGGAGACTGTGTCATCAGTAATATGGTATGAAGGAAATCGACAATACCCCTCGATCTCACACTCAATTTATTTGCTGATATCACTTCTATGTTTTCTGTTGCAGCTCCATGCTCTAGTAGAGTTTGAAAATACGGAATCACCTGAGAAAGCGGTATGTATATTTAACCCAAATGAGTTGAGTTATAACGATACGATAGTTTGTTATAGCCCCTCTTTCTCCTCGTCGGCCTCCTCCTCCCTCTCCTCCTATCATCCTCATTATTAATAATCTCATCAGGTTGAGAAGCTCAATGATGAAAGGAACAGAGGGAAAGGCTTAAGAGTGAGGTTGCTTCTCAGGCGATCAGTAAGTCTTATTAAATATTACTACATCCCTATATCATATGTACTCTGCTGATGGACTAATTACTGAATTTGTATTCTTTTTTCTTGTGGAAAAATGAATTATCATTTATACGAACAATGCAGCCCAGATCTGTTCTAAAGAATAGAAAAGCAGCATTTGATGGGTATCTAGATGAAGAAGAAGGGCATCAGGCTGAAGGAGTAGTTGAGGATAACTCTCGGCTTCAGCCGCAAAACAACACCAAATCATTTGCTGTTGACAACAATGTATGTGTTAGCATTTCCTTTTAACTTTTAAAAAAGTGATCAATAATGTTCATTCTAATTTAGAATCATCGAGTATTGTTTATCTGATGAATGAATCTGTATAGGCCGAAGACAGTGCAACTTCTTCAAAGAAGGCTATGTGGTCTAGAGGCCGAGGCAAACCTCAGCAGCAGCAACAGCAGCACTCTTCAACTTACAATGGACGGGGACTGGTTTCTCAGTCTTCTCTGCCTTCCGAATCATCAGCAAAACAAACTATAAAGGGACCTAGAATGCCTGATGGTACGAAAGGTTTCAACATGGGCAGGGGAAGACCAATCAGTGTCCCTGTGTGAGTTTCTGTGTTGGAGATCCATTGTCGGGCTTTTACAGTATCGATATCGAACATCTTGGCAACAACGTAACTACATGCAGAATTTCCCTAAATTTTCTTCATGTGTATATGATTTTGCTACTATTGGTGAAGGCTTTTGTGTACTTTTTTTTTTCTTTCTGTTTTTTGCTTCTTTCCCTAAATAATGAAAAGAAGAGTATGGGTGGAATAGATGTGTAGGAAGCAAAATAAACATTCGTATCCGGAAATAACAACATTTTGTGCTGTTTCAATTCTGTTCCTTAGCAAACATTGTAAATTAAGAATGTTTTAATAATATTTTTACTTTTTAATCTTTGTATATCAAGAGTTCAAGACAACGTAATCAATGGTGCTTTATGTTTTAATATAATTCCAAGTCTGTTCATGAAAAACTTCAAACAGTTGATGGTACATAGTCACTAACATGGCAAAAAACAAAAGTTTAGATGATTGGATAAAATTTTATCAAAAGGTTAGCATCAGTTTGATGCAAAAGCAGAAAAAACTACAACTACTTTCTCATCCATCGACCTCCTCCTTGATGAACTAATGAGTCGCCACGCTCGAGATTGTTCTATTGTTGGTTTCCAACCCTATGTTACACCTAAAGACCTGTACAATGTAGAGAAAAATGTTCAAGATATCTCCAAGCATGATGAGAGAGACGCAGTCTAGTTTCTTACAGATACATAAACACTTAGACGTAAGATGAAGCAACATGTTCGTGATATACAGTTCAACAAGTTCCTGATATACCATGTCATCATCGCATGTATCATGTATGAATGCTATCAAACTTTATTACCCTGATTCCTAGTGAAATTTTGTAATCATCTAGCTGCAGAAAACACAAAATATGATTATCTTATTTCAATTCATTAATACCTGATAGCTAGAAGCCCATTGGAGCATTAAGCCAAAAAGTGTCCGGAGAACTGAGTTATCTACTTAACGAATTGGGGATACAGAATTGGCAACAATTGTAAAGCATGAAACCTGTATTTTTGAAAGAAGACATTTGAAATATAGTAAGGTGATTACCACCGAAGCTCAAAAAACATAATTCTCAACAAACTAACCAAATTGTTATTGGAACATTCTGGCAAATGATTTTCTCTCCTGTTCACGTCGATCAGCGACCTATACATTGAAAAAAAAAAGTCATTAGCAATATGAACCCTATTTAGCAACAACATATGCCATGCACCAAGGGATTCACTGACCTTCTTCTTAGCAGCAGCAAACTCCTTCTTAATCCCACCTGAAAGATGCCACATTGGTTCAACTTCTAGTGCAGAGTTACAACTCGTGAAATAAAAAACAAACAAACTGTTTACTTTAGACTTCCCAGACGAATTTAGAAATAACTCTAGAGAATTGCATTATCTACTTCTAAGACCTTAGTTGCTTCAACATGAGTTGAACCAGCATTCAACATCGTCAGTGGAATTGGACAAGTTTATCATATGAATATGTACAGAAGAAGTTAAAGAAAAACCGTATCCAGCATACCATCATTTGGCTCTAGTTCCAGTGCCTTTCTAAAACTTTCAACAGCAGCATCAATATCATTGAGAGCCATGTTGGCCTGCACAAGAATGCCAATATAATGCCAATGCAATTGCATATCGTACTCTTGAACTCATACAAAAATAGTGAGCGGTTGTAGTGCTTTTCTTTGTAACGTTCATATAGAGATGAGTAAGAATTGGTTGATACAAACACATATGCCATATGAATGGGATCTTGCAGGACTATAACATACCTAAGTAATAAGTGCATCTCTACCCTGATGATCAATGAGATTGATTTATAATGCTTTAACACCTCATTTACTAAAAAATATACTGTTGTTTAACATAATGTGAATGCTAATGTGTAATAGAACTTACCTGGCCTTGACGGAACAAAGCCTTTGCATTATTCTCCCCATCGCGCATGGCAAAATCAGTATCCAGGAGGGCTCCCTTCAAGTCTCCAAGTTTTAACTTACAGGCCTGAAATGTTGAATAATTATGTAATTGTTAGTTGGCTATGCAAACCATTCACGTCACCAATTAAGAAGAATGGAAAATAAAAAGATAAACTCACTGAGCTATTCGTGAATATCTGCGACTTCATCTTCCTCAAAGAAGTACTCTTCTCCGCTAGGGAAAACAAAACAAAACATCTGATTAACAAACTCAAAATTGGAGGAGACCATTCATAACTCAATTTCAAATAATACCTTCATCAATTCCTTCCTTCTCCCAGCAGACATCCAGATAACGCAAAGCCTTTCGGTATTTCCTTAGAGCCATCTTATAGTCTTTCTTCTGCAAATTTAAAGATGAAAGGAATGAGCTGAAGGTGGAACATACTATATGGTCGAGAGTTGAGAAAGCAATAATGTAATTGATGAGCGGTACCTTGAAATGTTCATTTCCATGTGCCTTAATTGATTGAGCAGCAGTCTCCCACCAAGTAAGTTCAGTAGGATTCTCGGTAAGGTCAGTGGGCCAATCAGGATACACATCTCCGTCTTTGAAGAAATTAGCAACCCCATCATCAGAGCCCTCGGGGATTTCTCCACAGTGAGAGATTACAACATCAACAGTCGGGCAGTCGTGTTCCCCTGTTGTTACATGCTCAATTGAGCGAACAACGCCCATTCCTTTAATAACCTTACCGAACACAACATGTTTACCGTCAAGATGAGGAGTTCTAGTTGTTGTGATGAAAAATTGGGATCCATTGGTGTTAGGTCCAGAATTAGCCATAGATAGCATTCCCTTTCTTTCATGTTTCAACTCAAAATTCTCATCTTCAAATTTGAGGCCATAAATGGACTCTCCTCCGGTCCCGTCCCCTGCTGAGATATCACCTCCTTGTACCATAAAGCTTCTAATAACACGATGAAAGCGGGATCCCTGGAACAGAAACGAGGATTAGTGTAATCCAGGATCTAAAAGATCGATGTAGAATCTAATCCAAAATACAAGTAATACGATAAGATTAACTAAAAAAAAGGTGAAGGTGAACAACAAGTAAAGAGTTATCAAGTAAAAAAAAAAAGGACCTTAAAATGGAGGGGGAGGGCAGTGTTAGGACCAATGCCTTTCTCGCCAGTGCAAAGGGCCCTGAAGTTTTCAGCAGTCTTGGGGACGACGTCGTTGAAGAGCTCAATAACGATTCTGCCTTCAACTTCTCCATCTATGTTTATGTCAAAAAAGCATCTAATCCTCTCCATCGAACCCTAATGATAATCAAGGAGAAGGAGAAGTAGAAAAAGAAGTAGAAGTAGAAGTAGGAGTAGTTAGGTGTTTGTTTTGTTGTTTGTGAGCACACTACACTATTTACATAGTGCTCCCTAATACTTATGGTCCGTTTGGATTGGGGTGAACCTAGGTGAATCTAGGTGAAATTTGTCATTCACCCCGTTTGGAACCAACTTTTTATTTTTTTTAAGGTTAATGTAGGTGAATCTAGGTTAATGTAGGTTAACACATTCTCCTCCATTCCCCCTCAAATCATTCACCCCCAAATCGGTGGGTAATGCTAGGTTAACGAATTAATTTTTTTTATTATTATTAGATGAGACTAAACTACCCATCAATAATATTACTCTTCGCCAAATATTATTTGCCTCTAAAAAAAAACTTCCTTCATCATATAAATTGCCGCTTCATTTCTTTCTTGCATTTCTTGCCAACTCTTTCTTTCCGCTTGAAAAAATAGTTTTTTCTTGGCTGCTCTTTCTTTCTCGCTTGAATAATAAAAAGATCATATCTTTTTGCTTTTTAATTTCAATCCGTGTGTACTATATTTGTTTGTTGCTACGTCTAGCTTTTTCTCCTAGTGCAATAATCAGTGTTAATCATTTTTTCAATTAATCTTCTAATTATCAAATCACCTTTGTAATGTTAGTAAATAAACATATACGAGCATTGACATATTCCTTGTTATAAACTACCTTGTGTACTATATGTGTGCTAATCATTAAGTACACGATATTTGTTGTTTATGTTTATCTTTTGTTAAACATGTGTATGTTTAATTTGCTAAAGATTATTGATACGTTTCCTATATTTTTTTTTTATTATAGAACATATTTATGTTTTGCTAATGTTTTTATTTAATAACATTTAATTTGCAAACAAAAATAAGGTATTTTGTGTAGAATTAAAGAGAAGGATATAAATGTCAGTTTAATAGTTAATAATTTTATAATGTTGTTTTTCAAGTTAATAATTGTTTTGTTTTACCTAGTGAAGGGTAATTGTATCCAAACAGGAATTATAATAGTTTCACCTGCATTCCCCTACATTCCCCTAACCTAGGTTAATTTTAATGTTTACCTTCACCTAGATTCACCCCAATCCAAACGCACCATTAAAGTAACGCACCCTCCCCCTCCCCGATTCTACTTTACTACTTTTGCCAGACTTGTACGATTAGTACATTCAACTAATTACTTCTATCCTTCAACACAATATATTGCTTCGTACCATCATCAATCATTTTTTCATTTCAACATCTTACTCACTATGTCCAACTTCCACTTTTATATTATTCCTTCCGTCCTTTTATCTAATATTCATTTTCCCTAAATAAATATTTACGTTTTATCCAATCGAATACAAGATATCAAGAGAAAATTATGTTCAAATTTTATGCAAAACTAATTCAGTCTTGGTACTAAAACTGCTTTTGTCGGTTGAGTTACTATTTAATGTGTCTTTTTGTGTCTCTTAACCTCTTTGGGAAATATCGTAAGCAAGCATTATATACTCGCCAAATTGGTTAATGTTGAAAAGTACAACAAACAAAATTTGATTACGACTGTATTGCTTTTTCTTTTCTTTCTTTCTGCTACTTTTTACTTTCAACTAGTTATTTCAAATTTCAAAGCTACATACTTATTGTTTTTTGTCTAAGAGTTACACTTGCATTGCACATATCTTCATCCTCAAAACTCGCATCATCCGACCAAGACTATGAATTGTAATTTTCAAGCCCGAGGTCTCTCAGGGCATCAGTCGCAGCATTTTTGCAATTCTTGTGGCTTGCCTTGGCCTTCCTGATCAGCTTCTCAATACCATTACCAAGCAAAAGACTCCTGCACAGTGCCAATCCTTATCCACAACAGCTCTACCACAAGTATGCTATCATTTTTAAGGCGTTCAATGTACATTACCTGTTCTCTGGATTCCTAACTACAAGATTGCGGATCATCAGACATGAATTCTTCTGCAGCTGATCCGAATCAGGAAAATTCTGCATGGCTTGGATTGCAAGATCTCCTGCTCCGGCTTCAATAGCACCAGCTGCTCTGTCTGGCGATCTTAACGAGAGTACAGTAATGATGGACATGACCTGCACCGATAGATCAATTACATGTTTCAGGCACTCTATACAACTCGTTTCATCACAATTATGACAAGTAGAGTTGTCTTTTGGCTTTAGATAACATTTGTCGGAAATAATAAAATTCGAAAAATGTTATGCTACAGATCAGAAAAGATTATAACGAGCCTTTACATAATTATCACCAGGGACACTTCTGTGTGCCTCGCATCCCTACCTCTTGCAGTACAGAAGGGTCATCCGAAAATCTTGCAGCAAGTTTAATAATCCTATTCATGCCTCCCTTCTCAACAATGACATTCTTATTCATGTCACTTCCTGCCAGCTAACAATAACAATAATGAGTTAGCAGAAGATGATTATTGAGTTTATTAGTAACATATACTTTTCCTAATACATGCAATCCATGTGATGCACCAAGTTGTTTTGATTAAATTAACATGGACAATCAATATAATACTCTGTATAGTATGCTCAAAAGTCTAGATCTGAAACAATAATGAACTTCAACGTGTCCCAATGCCTCTGAGAAGCGGGTGGGATAGAGTGCAGCCTTACCCCTGTGGTATGAGGGAAACTATTTTAGAGTGACGTGCAAACACCATCTACTACCTCATAATATCTAAGAAGTGAAGGTAGTGTGATGAGCCATTTTGATTTGTTCCATCAATCCAAGGGCTAGAGAATATAAATCTTTGACTCCATAGGACATGTGAGGTAAAACAATAAATTTGTGTTACTAATTTACGCAGAGAAAGGATGGAAGACGATATTACTAATTTACTCAGAGGTGTTCTCATGTACAGTCAAGCACTGTACTAAAATCATGAAATTAAGACCAGTACAAGATTACTAAAATCATTATTTTCACACCTTTGACAACAAGGAGCAACAAATCTTGGCAACAGTGTTGTTTTGCTGTTCACCACTATCATCTATGCAGCACAAAATAGCATCTATACCACCACTCTCAGCGATAGATCTGCATATGTCATCCTGTAATAAGGAAACAACTCAGAGGTGCCCTCAAGAAACCAATAACACAGATACGACCAAAATCTTCTTGTTACAACTTTCAGAGACTTCAATTGACCCTTTAATTAGTCATGCACTTAATCCTTACATGAACTCAAATATATTAAGTATATAACACATTATCACTAATATAAAATGCAAAATCAGAAGGATTGGTAGCCACTTGCTTTGTAAATTATACTGTCATGGTAGAAACAAAGGGGAATAAGTCAACATAATAGCATTGCACCTGGCCACATATATGAATGTAAACAGACAGCAGATGTGTAGTAAACTTTTTAAGGTTCAACAGATATGCTGCTCTTACATTTACAGCAACAGCCTTCAGAGCAATGCTAGCAGACACCAAACTTGGTGAACTTATGCCTTGTCTAAGTGAGTCCACAAGAGCTTCTGTAATTCCAAGTTTTGCAAATCCCCGAGCATAACCATAAACCTACAGTTACACAATGATCATATTCATTAAGTTTTACGAGATGGAATAATGAGGCCTAATCAAAAGACTTCGGGTTTTATGCTCCCGCATTCATGATGAGTTGAAAGTAGCTCATCTAAAAGAAATTATCACAAATATCCGGTGATAGATCTATTGAAGAGATCAGTAACTACAAGTGAAATCTATTGCCTATTTCTTCACTGACAACTTTACCATATTTGTTAATTTTAAAAGAAAGCATGTTGTGTAGGCAACTTTTCTTGGGGAAACTCACTTGAGAGGCCACAACGCGGTTGTCATCAGATGTTAGTAGGATGCAAATTGCATCGTATATACAAGGAATTGTCTCCTTGCTGTTTTCTCTCAGAGTCTGAACTATAAGGTCATCGACCTTAAGGTCCATGAATGACTCTTTGACAACTTCATTACCAGTTGCAGCTGCAGCTACAACCGAAAAGGCACTATTTAAGATAGTGGGTTTTTTACTTCCATCATTCAGGATGCTCACAACAATTTTAGGACCAACATTCATCCTAAAAACTTCAGTGCTCTGAAGATCTACACATGAAAAGAGATAGTTGATGATAAGTAACAAAGAGAGGCACTATAAGAATCACAAATTGACAACAAAGTATAAGACTTGCAAAAAAGCAAAGGCATGACTTGTATTTCCTCAAGTTGATTAGTGATCATAGTTGGAGTTGGCCGGGGATGTACCGTGGAGCAATGAAGCCAAAGCATTCAAAGCGGAAATCAGATAACGATCGGGATGGTAAAGAGAAGCCTGGTGGAGGTTGGAAGAAATGGAAAGAAGCAATTCCAAAGCTCCGTTCCTTGTTGCTATTGCAGCATTGCCAGATCCTCTGTCTATGCAGAGACGATTCAACGTATCCAACAAATCAGCAATTTGGGGCAGTTGAGAGTTAGGCCAACTGGAAAAGGAGTGTTTGAGCTGATCCAGAGTATCGATAACAGGGTTGTTGGAGGTGGTAACTATGCCTGACAAGTAGAGGATAGTAAAATCAAATCAAAGAAAGTAGTGATAGTAGTTTGTGAAATTGGGAATTGGAATTACCGGAGAGGTTGACGCCCTGGAGAGTGAGTGTATCGATGGCATCTTGAAGGGCTTCGGAGGCCTCCATCCCCAGCTCGTCTATGTTCTCCCTAACCATTTCATCAAATGCTTCCTGCGATATTCTTCGCGAAGTCGTTGTTTTTGCAGCTGCAAAAACCTTGTTAATCCTACCTGAAAGATGCCACATTGGTTCAACTTGTAGTGCAGAGTTACAAGTCGTGAAATAAAAATAATAATATTAAACTGTTTAGCCGTATCTAGAGAATTGCATTATCTAGTTCTAAGACCTTAGTTGATTAAACATGAGTTGAAGCAGCGTTCAACATCATCAATCATATGAAATATCCAGCATACCATCATTTGAGTCTAGTTCCAGTGCCTTTGTAAAACTTTGACCAGCAGCATCAATATCATTGAGGGCCATGTTTGCCTGCACAACCCAACAAGGATCTCATATAATGCTACTCAAAGGAGCATAACAATTACAGAAAATTGATGGAATTCATATTTGGTATGCTACAAAATATAGAAATTAGGTGAATGGAGTTAAATAAATGGATCAATCATACGAATTTCTGGGAGACGATGGCCGATTTGATGGTGGAGATTGTGGTTTGTGGACGTCGAGGTCGCCGGATTCGGGAGAAGGTAGAAGATTTGGAAGTTTCAAATGTGTAAGAGCACACTTCGATATTCCAGATCCCGTCACTTAAGTTTCAAATACTCCCTCCGTCCCTAAAAGATTGTCACATTTTGACTTTTGGTGGTCAACAAAACACGATTTAAAATATAAATATCTATTATTCTATATACGAAAAAATTATAAAAAATTAATATTTCAAAAATATATATTGAGACGAATCTAACAAGGTCCCACAAGACTATATTATTTCTTATCGTTTAATGGGAATTCATGACCAAATTTTGTAATGTTTAACTAACAAAAGTCAAAATGTGACAATCTTTTAGGGACGGAGGGAGTATTATACACACCAAAAAAGTGGAGTTTTGATGTGTAGTATGAATTTGCCCCCTCCCCCTCACCCAAAAATTGAAAGGTAGTAAAAGAGAAAATTCAGTTGGGAATAAAATCGTTATTTCTATACATAAAAAAACTCTTTGGTGTGTATAGTATTGTGCTTTACTTTATTTCAGGATGTGTTTGGTATGAAAATATTTACAAGCGATTATCGAACGAGTGAAAAAAATTACGATGCGTAAATCGGTAGTAACTGGTTAGAAATTCGAACCGAGCAAACAAACGGTCCGGTTTATTCATAGACGATTCAACCTATCCAACAAATCATAATTTAGGGAAATTGAGAATTAGGCTAACCGGAAAGGGAGTGTTTGAGTTGATCAATCGTGTCGATAACAGGGTTGTTGGAGGTGGTGATTATGCCTGACAAGTAGAGGATAGTAAAATCAAATCAAAATAAATAGTAAACAGCAGTCTGGGAATTTGGGAATTGGAATTACCAAAGAGGTCGACGCCCTAAAGAGTGAGGGTATCGATGGCAACTTGGAGGGCTCCGGCAGCCTCCATTCAGAGCTCCTCTATGTTCACCCTAACCATTTCATCGAATGCTCCTTGCGATATTCTTCACGAACTCGTTGTTTTTGCTCCACTCATTCTCTTTTTTACAATTTTAAGAGACAAAGCCTCCTTTCATAATAGAGGACTGGTAGCCGCTACTCGTAGAGTGCACACTGGGTAAACCTCAAGGCGAGGCAACAGCCTACAAACCACGACTCACGCTAGCCAAGTAAATCACATTAAGTCATTTGATAAACATACTTGCTTGACATTCCAGCGCACTCAAAAAAATAGGACTTCTTTCATTCGATCCTCTCGGTTTCGCTCCGGAAAGTGAGTGTTAATTCCATCAAATTTGAAGGGGATAAATTGATAGAAATAAATGATTAGGGGTGAATTTGATAGGATAGAATTTACAGGGAACAAGTTGATAAGACGCAGAAAGTAAAGGGCAACATGAAATTAAGGCTCTACGCTACTACTTGTCCAAAATTGATATTGAATTAGGACAATTAGGGTTCGTCGAAAAAATCATCAAAATTCTTTTGACATATTTGAAGCACTGTAAGAGTTGCAAGTCCTGCAGCGCACCATGACTGAGGTAAAGAAACTGTCTTTGGAACTTTTGATATATTTTGTAAATTCAGTCCTAAATCTTGTGTGACATAGCACTCATTTTCTTTAAAGTCAATTTAATTGCTCAATTTTCAGCGTCCGCTAATATGTATTGATCCTTCCGTTTTGAGGGTTGTCTGAGCGGTAATACTACTATTCGCTGATTGGTTAAAATTCTATATTAATTATTTGAACTGCAGCTCAACTTGTAATCTACACATGCTATTATGCGATATGTTAGGTTTACAATCGGGTATTTTGGTATCCCCTTACTACTTTAAATCTTTCTTTGATCAAATATGCATTACTTTGGCAATGCAACTTGATTACTTCCAAGGTATGGCTATTAGCTACTGCGTGCGTAGAATCATAACTCGATCGTGTCTCAAGTTTTTGTGTCTAAGAACCACTTTTAGGTGTTCTTACTATATACTAATTTTGTTTTGGCGTCTTCCTGATGTTGTCTGGCTTGCAGTACTGGGTAAGTCAGGGTAACAAGTGGTGTGACTTCTGCAAAATTTTCATATCGAGTAATCCTACCAGTATCAGAAACCATGAGCTTGGTCAACGCCACAAGGATGCTGTTTCCCAAAGGCTTAATAACATGCGGCAGGAGAAAGCTGCTAAAGAGAAAGAAGAGAAGGAAGCTGCCCGTGTATTTCAACAAATCGAAGCAGTAAGTTGAACTTAGTTACATAATAAACTGACACGGAAGGATAGATGAGTTTCAATTGTTTTATACCAGGACTACTTTCGCTTCACTTAAGTGTGTGAAATTATGATTGTTCACTTTTTACCATTTGAATATATTGATGTCAAATGAAATGTTTTATGTCATCTTATCTGTCTATATACAGAAGGTAAGATGCATATACTTTCAGAGTGTTCATTTTTTCTACTATAGAGAAACAAAGTCACTGTCTAGTGTTTTAATTGAGCATTAGAATTGGAGAAATGATACAAGCTCACCATCCATGTTCTTTTAATATTGAGGCTTTGTTATAACCTTCAGTTTTGTCCATAAAAATCCCTGTAAAAGCATTTCCTTACTTCAATTAGGTTGTGGTCTCGAAATTTGTTAATTCATTTAACTTCTGTTACAGTATGTTAACTTCTCAGTAATTTCTGATTAGTAACACCTATTAGATATATTTGTTTGATACATTATTGTAATTCTCTGTTTTTTGTCTATGCTCAACCAAAAACTTCTACCAGAAAGCGCAACGCAGCTATGAGAAGGATATAGCAACCTCCCGAGAGGTCAAAGATATCACCCCTACAATTCCTGGAGGTGCAAACAAAACTTCTGTGTGATCTTTGTTGATTCGTGCTTCTAGTGTTATTTATTTATTATTTTGATTAATCGTCTAACCTCTACTTCCTCGTGGCAACAGACTGGGAATATGAAAGCTCATCAGGTTATTACTATAACCAAAGTAATGGATGTTATTTTGATCCAAATTCAGGATTCTACTATACTGATTCATTAGGTAATGCCATAACAAGACTTCATCCAATGTATCACATGACATATTGTTTGTATATCTTGATGACACCCCTATCTCTCTGGGAGCAGGTAAGTGGGTGACGCGGGAAGAAGCACTTGTTGCAGTGCCTTCTGAAACCATGCAAAAGAAACCTGTTTTGAAGAAGCCATTAGTATCTGAGGCTGGTTCTGCTTCAGAAAGTAGAGTTTCTTCAAGTTCTCAATCCAGCCCTGCACCGGGGCCTGTTGTCTCCACATCACTAAATCCTGCTAGATCTGTTAAGGGGGCTCCATCCTCGCTCGCTGTTAATAAGAGAAAGAGACAGGAAGGAAAACCTAAAGCCATATCGCAGGAGGAAGCAGCTGCTCTCAAGGCCAGAGAAGCAGCTAGGAAGCGAGTTGAAGATAGAGAAAAACCATTGTTTGGTCTGTATAAACACTGATTGAACTGCCTTACAGAGGTAATTTATACATAGTCATCATTCACTTGTTAACGAACATGCAGCTTTGTCATTCCAATATGTACTTCTAATGCATAACCTCAATGGATCACTTCTTTCATATTAACTATAAGAAAATCGTATATAGGACTAGGAGTAGGTAACTTTCTGAGATGCAGCTTTTGTTCTGTCAGCTATGTCAATCATATTATGTACTATGGGTAGTAAATGTGAAGAAATATAAAATATGACATGTATTAGCATCGATTGCAGGAAACGGGAGAGGAGTAGTTGCACTGGATAAAGTGAGCAGTGTAGCGACAACCATTTTAGACATGGAGAAATCTAGTATGTGATCCATCTGAATTGTACAATTGTTAGTCTTAATGACGTCCTGCGTCTTTCTTCCCCCTCAAAACGGGATGCAATAGGTTATATTTTGTTACTTGTGAGCCTTAGTCTTGAATGCAACGCTGGATTTTTAAGTTTGACCAACTACAGTATTAGAAGATTGACTTTTCAAGTATGTTATACATCTTTGATTTAAAATGACCTTGAATTTACAATAACATTGCCATTCTGAATATGGAAATGACCTTGCTTCTGGAAATGTATGCCCATTGTCCATTTGTCCAACAACCCAACAACTAATTATCAAGTCATCATTTTTTTTGGATGCTCAATTGAGACCCTTACAATCACCGACGGATCTACGTGTTTTCTATTAGGTGTTAGAAATTGTTACTTTTGGAGTGGTTGTTCAAAATACTTAAACGTATTGAAATATAAACATATGTTAACTTCAATATTAATTTCTTTTATATCTCGATAATTTTTCACTTGCTGAAAGAAAAAAAATGATTGTACGATTGAACTGGTGCGGACCTATACCTTAATAAGTCCGCCACTGCTTACAGTCAATGCTTTGATGATGACGATTACTGTCAGACTTATGATTTTGTATACATGTCAAATATATCGGCTGCCAATTGATTGAGAAATGAGATGGCAGGATTAAGTCAGATTGCTGAGCCGAGGAGGTTGAACATGCTGCACGTGCATGGGTACAAACAGTGAAGCTTCTTTCAAAATATGCCGTCATTTTTCATTTTTTTTACTTGTCATTCTAACATAATAATGAATAAATATAAAAAATGAGCAAAGAAGTTAGCCTCCATCTTTATGTAATATTGATTGATGAAACAATAAATAATGGATTTGTAGAGTTGTATCATAGCCGTGGCAGCAACGTGGTCTCTATCCAGGCCGGGTCACCTCAAAAGAAAATTTGGACCAACAAACTTATACTATTGCTTCATTTGATGATTGCATCCACCATATTTTATTTTATTATCCCAATTTGTATGAATAATATTTGAGAGAATATATATGATCTGATGCTTTGCTGTGGGCAAAAAGGGAACTAATGAAAAGAGAACATAAAGCTTTGTTATTAGTACAATTACAGGCTTTGATCACGGTTGCTAGCTTTCAACTTAGCCAATTGCCTTTTCATAAAAATAGAAAAGATTCAAATGGTCATGTTAGTGGTCCTTATTCATCCATATTATGTAATATATGAAAGAGGTAAATTGTGAAATGCATTTTAGCTGATTACAGGATAGAGCTTGATTTTTAACCATTTCAACACAAAGTTCGCTCCTTATGTGATATAGAAATTAAAGAAAATTATATAGGTGTAATGAAAATATTAATATACAAATTCACATTTGTGTTTATCTTTCAATACATTTAAATATTTACTTTAAAATTTTGGTAGTTAGAATATCTAAATTTACTTCAACAGTCTAACTCTTTAATAGTTGAGCTATATATTATCTTTTTCATGAATAGATAAAAGTTATTCTTGAAAAGTTGTGTTTCGTTTCTACTTTAGCATACAATAACAAGTATTGGGTAATGAGAGCGTGAGCCACCCTATAAATATAATGATGAGTCTGTCTTTATGGCATGTTCCTCAACTATGGAGGACACTTTACAAATGAATATAGAATTATAGTACGTGTTTTATTTTTATTTATTACTTGCTTTTCTATGTATAAATCGAGCTTTACGTTGTTCATCGATTTTGGTAATATATTGAAACAATGATGAGCAGAATATATACTTGAGGCCTACGGCTTATTATTTAATTTATTTCTTCTAAAAATTGCTCCAAAATGCATTAGAGTTGTTGAGCTATCGCCTATATATATCTTGTTATAATTGAAGCGAATTATGATCGACTAATTAAATGAATAGCGAAGAAATAGAAATTAAGTAAAATATTGAAAGTAAAGAATAATAGATTTAACGTGGTACCCTAACAATGTGTTAGGACTAATCCACGGCTTGTTCCAGATGATCATTTGGATCTCAGAGAGTAGAAAACAAGAAATCTATTCTAGGTGTGTTTTAGTCTCATACTACAATGTATGAATAAGACTCATATTTATAGGTAATCAGGAAAACCTAAGGAAACTGGGAGATAAAGCCCGAGCCCACAATAAACCCTATTTCCGCCAGCATACCCCAATCTTGCCCCCCGGGGGCACATCATGACGAGAGTTGCCCAAACTCGGCCCCCACGGGGCACGCCCTAACGAGGGCTGCCCATAATCGACCCCCATGGGCACACCCTGCCGAGGGCTGCCCTAGGTCTACCCCCATAGGCTCAACTCAGCAACCATGGTTTCATATCTCAACAATACCAAATTCAAAGCATGTTTCAACATATCTTTATACAATTATTAGAATATTACATACACAAACAATCAACAATAGCCTTTGGGGTTGATATAATTTAATCTGTTCAAATATATATATAAATTCCTTGGAGTATAATAATAATCTCCTTTAATTGGTGGGGTGAGGGTGGCGGAGGGGATCCTAAGCTTCAAAACTATTCTCATCCACAATAATAACATACCTACCTACCGTTTAATTGTTTAAAAAGAACCACCATATATATACTTCATTTATGGTTTATGTTCACTTAACTTGAGATAGAAATGATTTTCAAGTCCGTATATTCAAGTCATAATCATCAAGCTCCTTCGAGTAATAAGCTTGCTAGTTTAACTTGTCTAGCTTGACCTATCAAATAAAACTTTATGTCAAATCAAGCTCCTTTCACAATTAAGTTCGTTTACACGTGAGTAACATTATATGCATCATGCGTGAACATACCGGAATAGTGCTTTTTAGACATGAAATTACCATTTTGCCTCCAACAAAAGTGGCGCACTTCCAAACAAGAGGGGCTAGAACAGTAATTCCATTGCTACAAACCATTATTGTGGCGTAT
This sequence comes from Echium plantagineum, assembly GCA_003412495.2. Classification (NCBI taxonomy): domain Eukaryota; kingdom Viridiplantae; phylum Streptophyta; class Magnoliopsida; order Boraginales; family Boraginaceae; genus Echium; species Echium plantagineum. The sequence goes on from CM016565.1 coordinate 24,996,105, forward strand.
AATAAATCAGCTCGCTTACCTTAGCTAGTACCACCAAATAATATGTGATTAATTTTTTGTTTATATTTTGCAAGTTGATAGTGAAGTGTTGTTGAGATTTATTATGAAGAATATGTTACAATAATAGCCCTATAATTAAAACGTGAAAGAAATGAAGAATTGAATGTGAAATGTTCGTTGTTGGAATCATGCATCCCATAAAAGTAACATATAGGTCAAAGTATCTAAATCTGAACAATTGTGAATCATTGTCTTACCGTTAATAATAGTTAATGATAACAATTAGTGAAAAAAAAGACAAATTTAGAACAACACTTGGCTCATTGGGTGGCGACATTAGTCAATTCTTGTTACTTACTAGTATTATTTTCATTCAACTCTAATTAATTAAAATAAGACAATAGTACATAATCCTAAGCCTAACTATCTACCTCACACAGTCACACTCCCTTTCATAATGTTTGATTACAAATAAAATGCAATTTTTTTTTTTTTTTTTTGATAATTAGCGATGAATTGTGACTACAATGATATTACAAACATGAATACAGAAATTGCTAACTAATAGAAAGTTAGAGTATAATATGAGACAAATATGTCTCCAACAAGGTTCGAACCCATGACCTCGTACATGAAAGGTTAGGCCGGATGCCACTAGGCTATTGAGCCATCGGCAAATAAAATAAAATGCAAATTTAAGACAATAAGATATTTATTGTTGAAATTTAAAAAGATAATGGAACATGCATAAGAGTCAACGAGAAGCCAGGACACCAAATGTGAATTTTGTTACAAGGACACACAAATAAGAAACAATTATTACTAGTATATTTGAAAAGAGATTATTAGTCAAGAAAAGTGTAATTACACATGTGAATGTGATGATTAATTTTGGTGAGTAAAAGTCGTGAGTCGTCGTCATCGACGAGTATTGGAGATGTTCGGTTGAAAGCCCAAGCAACCCAAGAGGCCTTGTTTGTATGGCAAGAATGTCTTCCTCTTCATCTCCTCCGAAACCGCCCTGTTTATCGTGTAATGCAGTTCATGAGCTGAAATGCCTCTGCTTCTTCTTCTTGAAGATAATACACTACTACTGTCATTCGACCTGAAGCTCATATTCTTCGAATCATCCTCATCTTCTTCGCTAATATTGTTACTATTATTATTGTTGTTGTTTTTCTTTAGAACTGTGTACTTGTTTAACTGAGCTTTACTCGTTTGTCTCCCTTCTGATGCACTCCTGAACAACAACAAATCCTTAATCTTCCATTTCTTGTACCATGATGACGAAGAGGAAGAAGAGGTTGATGTTTTGTCCGTCTTCTGTTCTTGCTCTGTTTCTTGATCGAATAACAAGTCCGACACTCTGAAAGGCGAGAGTGATCGTGTTTTGTTATGCCTTGAAGATGAAGGAGTAGTAGTAGTAGTAGTGATGTTTCCCCGTTCTCTTCCTCGTTCAAGATTTCCAACCATTTGTGATTGTTCCAGGCGGCTTTGGGTGTTCTTGAATGCTTCTGATGCAAAAGGATAATCCAACTCTCTCCATGCTTTCTTGGGGGACCAAGGTGGGGGTTTCAAAGCCTTGATTTTTCCCCCATCGAAAAGCTCATCTGCAGGTAGGTAAAGGTGTTTGTCAAGGTGCCCACTGAAATCGAAAGCAAAATCAGCCGCGCCATTTTCATGAGTTTCGGGGGAGAAGGAGATGCGTGTGGGGCTGCTTGGGGCGCTGAAGAAGGGTGTGTGTGCGCCTACTCTTGGTGGGCTTGAAGGTGCACTCATGTATGGAGTTGTACATGAAGACGAACTATCGAAGTTGAATTCATTTGCCGGAGAAGGTGCCATCACCGCCGTCTCCATGCTGGCTGCTCAGTCGTCGCCGGTGGCTGCAGCCTTGAGGAATTCAATGGATATGTAAAGTGGTTTATTATATACAAGTACTATTGGGAGAGTGGGAATAGGTGCAAAAATAAGGTGGAGTGAGGCTATCATATATAAAGTTGGAGGGGGGGTGTGGATATTAATAAGTTTTTTTGCATCTAGGCACTTGAATTATTAGTATCTTTGTAAATATGCACATGAACTGTTTTTTATTGCAAATAGGCACCTGAGCACCTAAACTTTGGACTTTTTAGCTTTTTCAACATTTTTTGAACGTTTTTATGCAAATTAGTCAAGCCACCTTATAAACTAACCAAACCCACTAACCCAACCTCAAATTCAAACGGATGCAACTCAACAAGCACACTTGTGAATGAAAGTGATTTGTCTTTGAGAAAGTTTGAGCAACTGCAACTAGAGTTACATACACTTCAAAAGAGAAGAGTGAGCGCCTAAATCTAGTTAATGACCATCTCAATGTGTTGCATTCATTGTGCTTGGTATTGGGTGTTGATTTCAAACAAATAGTTGGTGAAATCCACCCCGGTTTAATAGGAGAAACATCAGAGATCAAAAGTATCTACAATAAGACCATTGAACAGTTGGAGGTTGTCATACACAGACTACGGGAAAGCAAAGTGCAACGAATGCAGCGGATGCAATGTTGCCACCACAATGTTGGAGTTGTGGAATCTGATGGATACGCCCATTGAAGAGCAACATACATTTTAAAATGTCATTTGCAATATTGCTGCTTTAGAACATGAGATAACAAAATCCAACATGCTTTCTAATGAATTCATAAATTATGTTGAAACAGAAGTTTCAAGATTGGAAGAACTTAAAGCAAGCAAAATGAAGGAACTTAGTTTTGAAAAAGTTCCAATATGACTAACTTGCCCTTGAGTTAAGCATTATTAAATTATTTGACATGTTAAAAAATACTGAAAAGCTAAAAAGTCGAAAGTTCGGGTGCTCAAGTGCCTATTTGCAACAAAAAACAGTTCAAGTGCCTATTTGCAAAGATACTAGTAATTCAGGTGCCTAGATGCAAAAAAAGCCTACTAATAATATGGTTCATTTTCATTTTGGACCCTGAACTATGACAAAAGTTTCATTTTGGCCCCTGGTACTATCCTAGGACTCAAGTTGCTCCATATACTTCGGTTTGTCTCATTTTGCACCCTAAAACGCCAATTTCAGATTACATTTGCTTTTGAAAGAAGGGCAAACTAGGAATATCACATACATTAAATTTTTGGAGCCCTTTTTACAAATAATTAAACTTGTAAATTGAAAATCAACCCCACACTTTATCTTCTTCATCAATCATGACCCCTCCCCCACCCCACCCTTCATCTACTTCATCAAAATGTCAACCTAACAAAAAATGGCCCTTCATCTTCCTCACCATACATACAATGCATCAACTCTTCAAAAGCTTAGGGTTCTAAGATTCATCAAACCAACAAAAGATCAATTTTTAGCCTAAATTATCAAACCAATTTTCAATTGCATAAACATTTCTCATAAATTCATCAAACCAACAATAAAGATCCAATCTTTTTTGTACAAACTAACAATAAAAGAAGAATAAGGGTTGGTCACGAGTTTGCAGGGGGACTGGTCGCGATTTTCAGGGGGGGTGGCTTGGTCGGGATTTTTAGGGGTGGGATTGGTCACGATTTTCAGGGAGGGGGTGGGTTTTGGTCGCAATTTTTAGGGAGGGGGTGGGTTTTGTCGCGATTTTCAGGAGGGGGGGGGGGATGGTTATGGTGGTTGATTGGTTGTGGTGGTGGGTTATGAGGTTTTAGTGGTGGTGGTGGTGTTGAGTGTGGGTAGTGAAGGTAAGGAAAGATGAAGAAGAAGAAGAAGAAGAAGAGAATTATGTTAATTTTAATTTTAAAATTATCAAAAAGTGCCCAAAAAATTAATAAACTTATTATTTCAAGTTTATCCTGTTTCTACATTAGTGTAGGGGCTAATATTGTGTTTTAGAGTGCAAAATGAAACAAACCGTAGTATAGGGTGCAACTTGAGTCTTAAGAATAGTATCAGGATCCAAAATGAAACTTTTGTCATAGTTCATGGTCCAAAATGAAAATAAGCCTAATAATATTCAGAATATAATATTAACGTTTATATGGTTTCTTACTATATTCAATAGTGTAGAAACAGTCACATTAGTATTCCCATAAATTTTAATTATTATTAGTTGATCACCTATGTCTTTATGGGCGACAGCCTATATTCAATATCTAGTTAAGTTGTACTAAATTTCTGGTCCGTTTATCCATCCGGTAAGATAACGGTCCGGGAACGGGTATAAATAATTAACCGGCATCCGATAAGTTACTCGGTAAAGTACCCGATAAAGTATCCAATAACATATTCGATGTTTAGTTTTAGATATTATATTATTGATTTTGGATTTTTTTTGAAGGTTTTTTTTCCATTATATGCGTTTTTTATCGGATATACCCGGCACGGTCCGGACCGGTATCCACCGGATAAGTTATCGCAACGGTATTGCTACAAAAAATACATCCGATAAGGTTAATAGTCTGGACCGGTAACATATCGGTCCGGTTTCCAGGAGAGTGGATACCCGGACCGGACCAAACCGGTAACAACACACCGGGGGGGGGGGGGGGGGTGAACATTACATATTAGGTGAATAGATGTGGGGAGAGGGATAATTTTATATATTTTCAATAAGGTCGTGATGTATTTTGTTTACTAAAATTTATACCCAAAGTCTTATCAATGTTAAATTTCAATTTTGCCCGTTAATGAACCTAAAATCTCTCAAATTTAAGTTGAAAAGTGGACGAAATCTCTAAAATGTGCTTGAAATAGTTGAAGAGACAAAGTGATCGATTTAGATAATTGAGGAATAAACTGACCGGTTGTTCGAAGTTCGGTAGAAGTACAAGTGGTAATATAGAGAAGTCTGTAATACCCCAGGTGTAGAAATTGGGTGCCTGAAACGCGGGACAGAGGTGAATCTAAGAACGCCATGCCCATGGTCATGGATGATGATGAAGAAGAACACATCAACTCTTACTCAACTAAACTAAAACCCAATTCTTCTACCAAGGTAAACTACATATCTCTTCTCTTCAAGTCTTTATTCTGCCTTCGATTTAACCTATTCATTACTTCACTTGTAGAATACCAAGAAAAAGAAGAAGCTTTCTGTTTCTCATACCAAGGACCAAATCAACCCTAAATCTCTTAAATCTAAGGAAAACCATGTGAGCTTTTATTTTCGATTAACTATCTTTTGATTTTGGGGTTTCGAATATTTGATATTGCTTTCGTAGATTTAACTTGCATTGCTCCAACTACTACCCTTGTTGTTTCTATAGTGTTACTAGCTTCTAAAGATTCTTAATTTACTCTCTTTAGCCCAAGATCCTTCGCTTTCTCTTATCTCAACCCTTCGCTTATTGCAATATACATCTTTGGCAGCTCATATTTGGCCACCCCGCCAGTGTTTTTGACCTTGGGACTTCATTATTGTTTTTATCTCGATGCCAACGATATGCACTTATCATTTCATATTTGTTTCTAAAATCTCATTTTTGCACCTAATTTTCTTGATCCGCATCTTTAAATTGTATGCTTAACCTTCTCTGGACTTCCTGCTAGATTTAAACGTGACTCGTTGTTTTTTTCTATCACATGAAATGTTTTTAATTTGAATTTGTGTGACAGTAATGGAATCCATTGGCCTAAATAATCGTAAGATGATCTATATTGGTTATGTTATCACCGACTAACCTATACGCTTTTGTCTGGTGTATGCATTGTGATCTGACATTGATCAAGGGAATGTAATGATATTAGTTTCTTCTTTTCTTTTCATTTTTGAATAGGTTAGCTCAGAAAAGCCTACAAAGTCAAAGGGGTATGCGCCTTATTGTATTACCTATACCACCATCTGCTTCCTTTCTTTCAAAAGCGAGTTGTAACTCATTCGTAGATGATTTTGTGGGCCATCTTAATTTACAGAAGCAAGAGAAAGAGGACTAGTATGAATGATGTATATGATGATATAGAAGCCAAGTTTTCTGTTATGGAGCGAACAGAGAGAGTGCTGTCTAGTCTGTCGGAAGAAGTTCCCACTTTCATAAAGTGCATGCTTCCTTCAAATGTATCCTACAGCTTTTGGATGGTAAGCTTGAAATTGATATTGCTTTGACATATGAAGCTTGAAGATTGCTGCGTTAAGATGAATTTCTCATCTTCATGACAGATTCTTCCGATAAGGTTCTGCAAATTGTACTTGCCTAGTCATGACACCACTATTACATTGGTCAATGAATGGGGAAATGAATACGAAACAACATATCTGATGGACCGGCACGGGTTGAGTGCTGGCTGGAGAGGTTTCTCGATGTCCCACCGATTACTTAAGGGAGACATTCTAGTTTTTCAGTTGATTGAACCTTGCAAATTTAAGGTAGTTGCTTCAAGAATCATTAGCATTGTTTACTTCTCGTATGTTCAGCATTTCTCCATTCATTTATGAAATAGTTAATCTTTTTAGCAATCCATTCATTTCTGAAATAGTAAATCTTTTAGCATTCTTTGCTTCTCTTATGCTCATGTTATTTTACTCAGTCCAACCCAGATCAGAGCACAGAATTGTATCTAAATAAAACAACATAGGTGATGAGACCCTCAGTAATTGCTTAATGCTGCCTGCAAAATATCTCCTGTCTATTGAAAGTCTGCTAATAGTTTTCTCAATCCAATTATTGATAATGATACTCCACTTATGGATAATGATACTCCACTTTTAGTGTTAGAGTGCATTCGAAATAACAAAGAATTGAAGTGTCATTTTAAAAAACTGGAAGGAAAAATCATTATTGGGTTGCCAAATTTTTTATCTTTTTTCAGCAGCATCAGTTTCATAATCATTTGAATATAAGCCCGGGAGAAGTTGCTTGTTTAAACTCTGGACTTTAAAATGAGATGATAGTAATTTAACATGTCTTTAGGTGCACGTGGTTAGAGTGAATGGAGTAGATGTTGTCGATGCAGCTCTTTGCCTCATGAACATAGATGCTTGTCGGGGAAATGCAGAATCTGGTAGCACTGCTCTTTCACTAGCCTGTACTCTGTAGCCCCTAATTGTTGCAACTTTCTTTAGCTGATCTGAATTTTGCCCATGAAAAGCAGATCTCGTCCACGTCAAGGATAACAAGAAACGTAAAAGAGCAAGGAAGTATGCAGACTGTTTTCAGCTTGATGTTTCGAAAGCTCGACAGAATATTCAGAAAGCTGACACTAAGAGGACGACTTCTGACAGTTTACAAGTAACAGAGCAGTCTGAAATCGATATTAATGGTTCTGATTCTGAAGAATTGGAAGGTACTTCCTCCACTGTTAAATATTTTATTGTTTAGAACAAAATTGTTGTTTTTATTTACTTCATTAAATAGGATTCCGATGATACTTTTAAGTTTTTAACTATTTTTTCATTTTTTGTCCTTCTAAGGTTTATGTTCTTAGTGTCAACTGTAATGTTTACCTTCAACTAATTGAAGGCAAAAGAGGAAATGGGTCATAATTCCTTACTAGAGTACTTTCCTCTCAGCATTATAGTATTTTGAGACAGATGGAGTATAAAGTGGTGATTGCATGTCCTTATGTGTCTGAGATCTTGAAACTCTAATTCGAAGGGATGACATGTTTGCAGGATCCGAAATTAGTAATATTATCCAAGATAATGGCATCTGCTGCTCTGGAAGTTTGTTCTTACATGAGCATCCGCCTGAGTGCGTTGCTTGTAGATAGAAGAGCTGGAAGAGGCAATCGATGTTTAGGTAATCTGTCCTAGAACTTGATGATGCGGAGAAACATTAGGAAGTCTTTTGAAGAGAGGTTACTTGTGATTAAAGAAGCAAGTGGTGTTTCATTAGGAAGGTGGCGCAGTGAGCCAGTGATCCTCGGTTGCAATGGACGAGAAGTATGTATAGTATGTGGAATGTTATCAACATAGTTTAACTCCAAATTTGCAGATCACATGTGACATATACAATCTTAGTATATATACATATGAAGTGAATCAAGTATCCCCCATATTCAAATCAAGTGTAATACTAGTAGAAGCTTTTTCTATAACAATTACAAGTAGTGAATTCTTACTGATGTGAGACTCTACGCCTCTACGGGCATAGTTTTCCATTATTTATGACTGTCTAAATTTGCTCCATTTAAAATCGCCAAGTCTTTGTGTGTATGTGCATATTCTTCCTGTGTTGGTGTGTGATTGTGTAAGTAGTGATAATTATTCCAGGCCCAGAATCCTAAATGTATGTGTCCACAAGTACATTCACATGGATTAATTCCAACTCCGTAATTTTAATTTGAGCGCGCCAAAGCTTACTCATTCGATCTAGATGCGTTACAAACAAAATTTAGTTTATTAAATCAAGTAGTAAATTGAATCACCAATATATAATTAAATTTTATTACTAGTATGTATATTAATAATCTAAGAAGCACACATGCAAACCGGGTCGGTTAGCTATTGAGCCCGAAGAATAGCACGAGGCTTGGATGAAAAAGCCACACAGATGAATGGCACTAGTGTTAAGACTTAAAGCGTGTGCCAGTAACAAACAACCATATAGAGTGATAGTATTAGTAGCTCTCTCTCTCTCGACTGAATTAGAAAATGACGAACGAATCCTCAACTGCAATCTTCTTCTTGGTCGTCTTCTTCTTCTTCACTCTGCTTCCATTGAATTTGAGTGCAGGTCTCAAGGTATGAGTAGAATGGAATTAAAAATATATAAAGTACGTAGTTGAATAATAATACTAAAAAAGTGCATGAATATTCAGCAAGGAGAGGTATGTGTGGCGAACAAAGCATGTGAAGCAGGACTACACTGTGAGTCATGCGTCGCCCACGTCGGACTCCGCCCCCGCTGTACTCGCTATCAGCCTCTTCATCCTTTCTCCAAGGCACCTTCCCATTTTTACTCCAATTTCCACTATTTTTCTGCAATTTTTCATATTCCTTATCAAACTTCTAACATCAATTCATTTTTATTTATATATAAAATTGCTCTACACAATTCAATCAATTAGTATTCAAAATATTTTTCATAGGATAATAGTAAATTTATGAATTAAAAAAACTTGAGATTAAATGGAGGTATTGGAGTGTTAGTTTGGTGTTGTTTTGAATTGGTGATAGGTGAAAGGACTGGCGTTCAATAGGTATTCGTGGCTGACAACTCATAATTCGTTCGCCAAAATTGGGATGAAATCTGGAACCGGCTCTTCTTTATTGACCGTCATGAACCAGCAAGACTCCGTTACCGACCAGCTCAATGTATGTTTTCTTCTCCATTTAACTTTAACGACTAAACAAAATTATACTCGTGTATTAGTATGTCATTGATTCGAGTCATCAGTAATGGATATAATCAACTGCCAATTTCTCATAATTATTTGCCTTCCCTGTTAATATACTAGTAACAAGGGATGTTTACTGCACGTCGTAGCTTTGTGTAATTATTAAAAGGAACAAAATTATCTAATGCAAACTTGGCTTGCCCTCTAAATGCATATAAAATAGCATGAGATGATGATGATGATCCATATCTTCTCCATTGTTCCTTAGTCATATTTAGTGGAGTACTCATATATAGGCCATGTTTTGGCTACGAAATGTGCCAAGTACCGGAGTAATTCAAACATTTATTTCATTAAGCAGTTGGACACCCTTCGGCTGGGACTTCTGTTTTGCGTTGCCATGTAGTTATAACCTTACAACTGTCAGATGGATTCAATTTTTCATGCAGAATGGCGTGAGAGGTTTGATGCTGGATATGTACGACTTCAATGATGATATCTGGTTATGCCATTCTTTTGGAGGCAAATGCTTTAACTACACAGCCTTTGTGAGTTATACATAGTATTTAATAGGCAACTTTTCTAGGATGTAAAATTACTAAAAGTTGTAGACATATGCAAATAATATTTTGGTTTCATTCTCATGTAGTACAAGTCACATCACAGGTATAAATTATTATCCTAGATAACTCCAACTTTCTTCCATTTTTTCTTCTTCTGTTACTAGAGTTTACATAGACTTGCCCTTGGCTCAAAGAAAAAAAGAAATAGTGCAGTCAAGTTGATTTGTTAATATCTCAGCCTGTACGTTTTTCTTTCAGCAACCAGCTGTTTATCTCCTGATTGAGGTTCGAGAATTCCTAGAAAACAATCCTGCTGACATTGTCACTATCATAATAGAAGATCATGTTACCTCTCCTAATGGTTTGACGAGAGTATTTGATGCCGCTGGCATAAAAAAATTCTGGTTCCCTGTATCCCGCATGCCCACAGATGGCGGTGAATGGCCTACAGTTGATGACATGGTCAGGCAAAACCAGCGTTTGATAGTCTTCACCTCTAAATTAGTCAAAGAATCTTCAGAAGGCATTGCCTATGTGTGGAATTACCTGGTAGAAAACCGATGTATGCATTCCTTCATACTTTTGAGATTCTGATAAGCTAATAGCAGAGAAAATGACAAAGTCTAATAAAGTGGTTTCGGGATATGAGTTTGCAGATGGTGATGCAGGAATGATAGATGGTTCATGTCTTAACCGAGCTGAATCTTTTCCAATGAACACTTCAGAAAGGTCACTAGTCTTAATGAACTACTTTCCTGATGCTGGTAATTTTGCGAAGGCCTGTAAATATAACTCAGCACCACTGATAAGCATGGTGAAGACATGTAATGAAGCATCTGGAAGGAGGTGGCCCAATTTTATTGCAGTCGACTTTTATAAGGTCCCTTTGTGTTACTTGGAAGGCATCTCTTACTTTCTTAACAATCTTGCATCCATAGTGATAATCTACCATTTTCTGTTAATGGACTTTGTAGAAAAGCGATGGTGGTGGAGCCTCTGAAGCTGTAGATATGGCGAATGGTCAACAAGTTTGTGGTTGCTCAAGTGTTGGCTTCTGCCAGGTTCTTGTCATGTCGGAGTTACAGTATCTTTGTTATTTCAATCTAACTGATCGTAAAGTGGAGAAACCATGTAGACTGGGAATATGAAACCTTGCAGTTGGTTGAACGACTAACACATGAAAGTACTATTAGAAGATATTAATGACCATAAGCATGAAGCATCTCAATAATTACAACTCCCTTTACTACTATGTGCAGGAGAATGTGACTTTTGGTTCTTGTGAGAGACCAGTGCCATCACCTGCTTCTCGTGGGGCAGACAAAAATAGAACCAGCTCTGCGGAGAGGCTCAGCTTAATGATTCAGGTCCATTTGCTGCTTGGGATATTACTTGCCTGAGTGTTTCTGTCATAGTAAACAAGGGCATGAAAAGATGAACATAATAACTAACCTCTTTACCTCTAAGATACTTGCGATTTTTTCTAAACTGTGCTCAATACTGAACAGCTGGATATATAGTAAACCTTTAGCATGCAGACGCCATTTAGAAGCTTAGTTGGGATTGTAGTTTACCACTACCTTTAGTTCAGGTTCAAAACTTGTTAAACATATTGTACATAGATCGAACAATCTGTCGGTGTTGGTGTTTGAGCTCCAAGTTTTCTTTTTGTATGGTCTAAAGTGTACTTCGATATACACTTCTCGTTAGTTGAGCATGATACACACACTTTGAACCAGCTTAGCGAATGTTGCTGATTGGATTCATAAGGATAGTAGCTTTTAGGTTTTCTACCATTAAAAGGAACAAAGGATTAAGGATGTCTCCAAATTGATCCATCGTTAAGTGATAAGCGCCTAAGACCTTCCTACCATATAGATATGTAGATAATGTAATAAGCCATTTGAATTTATGTCGGTTACATTCGAGAGCTAGAGAATGAGTAAAACGTTACATAAATAAACACCAACAATAACACTTTACGAGTGTACAAAAAAAGTGTAGAATTGGATCCATCAACATTATTGTCTTAGCGATTTATTTAAGTTACGATCTTTGACATCAAATCCCACCATCTTCAATAAGTTTGGGATAACCCTTACACGATTCAAATTTTTGACAACTCTTGCCTTCTTCCAGCAAGATAATTTGAAACCAGACAAGAGAGCCAAAATGTACAACAAGGTGGTTGCATATTCCAAAAGAACTGTTTACTTTCCCTTTTCTTTTTTTCTCCTCTTTTTCCTTTTTCACCTTTCCTTTGCAAGGAATATTGGTATGTAAGCTTATTGTATAATGAAAAGAAAAGTTCGTACCAACAGTGAAACAGTCGTTAAGTTTCCAAAGCCGTCATCTTACAAATGGGGCAAAGGTTCTTCAACAACAACCACTGTTTGATGCAATCAGTGTGAAACTCGTGCTCGCAAGCTGCTGTTCCAATATCATCACCAATAACATACTCCTCCTGAATTGTTGCAAGAATTGATTAGACATGTTGAAACTTATTGATTCCACGACTAAATCATGTGTAACATAGGAAATTGATCTCACCCGACATATACAGCAGGCCTCGTCATTGGAGGACGATTTAGCAGGCTGATATTTTCTTTGCTTCATAGACTTCATAATAATTTCTTCATTCAATCCTGTACCCACATTTCCTATGCGTTCTTCCAGGGCCAATAACTCCTGAAGCACCAGATAGAGAGAATTAAAATAAACAAATAAAAAACAATCTTTTGAAATAAATTTTATGAAAACGTTAAACACATCTTACCTCATATGACATGCTATCAACATCAAGCCTCATGTCACTATGCCTGTCGTGCAACTCAGCTGCCCCATTTATAAAGGGACTGAAGCTCGCAAAATCCTGCGGTACCACTACTGTGTTAGAAGTGAGTGTAACGAAATTATCTCGAAAGTAAGATTTCTCAGTACTGCCAGTATTAGAACATCTGACAAGACAAGTCGTCAAAACTTAGCTGTTAAAGAGCTTCCATCTAAGTACACTGTCCCTGTTATGACCTCTAACTATTCAAATGTGTCTCATATGAATCTGGTTCGTAGTACAAAAGAAAGGGGAATTTTCAGATGAAACTAGATACGAGCCTAGTAGAAATGAAAGATATCCTAGTTACATCCCAGCACTGCCTTATAAATGAGTGACAATATTGTGCACAGTGCAGGTGGCGGCAGTAAAGCTATGGACTACTGCAGTATTCATTAGTAATATTATTGCCATGATGATAACCAACCGACATGAAAAATAGTGCTAAATTCCATACAGATCTAATCAAACCTGAGCACGCCAATTATCCCGCCTCCTTGCCGCATTTCGGACCTGACGAATCTGATACAGGGTAGGATACAAACCAAAATCAGTTTCTTCTTTCCTTCAAAAAATTCAAATTTTATAACCTAACAAAAATTGGATATAGAAGTCCAACAATCAGAACTTGTGAAAATCAAAACATCAGAAATAATGCTCGACACAACTACAGAAAACTTAAAACATCCAAATGATTATCACTTAGAATACAGATACATGAGCAAACAAGGCAAACAGATATAATCATGAAACCTATCTTCTTTAGCTGGAACAGGATCGTTTCCGTGGCGGTTGGAGCGGGGTGTTGAAATCCAGACTTCATTGAGAATATACTTTATGGTAACATCTGAGGACTACGAGTCATCTTAACTTATATGCTACGTGGATAACTTATATTTATAACAAGTATAGCTTAGATAACATAGTTACATTGAGAGGGTCCACAAACAATCCCACAACAAGATCAACAAGCGTAAGGATTAAAAGATAAGTTAGCATTGACTAACAAGAGGTAACCATCACGTACCAGTCTCTGCCTTCCTTCAAGATCCACAGCCAAAGCTCGCCAGCCGCTTATAACATCACTTGGTTCATCCATCACTAAGGTTGGCCTTGAGCTTTGATGACGGCGTCTCCGGCTGCTAAAAGATAGCATCTCTGCTTCCATTGAAGATGATGATTCAGGAGGTGTTACAGGAAAATGACCTCTTTGATTTTCATAATCCAGGTCTACAGGTGGAAAAAGAGTCCAAGGGGCATGTTCGGTTAATCCATGCTGGTTGTGTGTTGTCAGAGTCTGATCAGTTGTCATACCAATAGAACGGTTACGCATGCTGGAACCAGATCCACTTCGCGAACTGGGAAGCAAACTCCTAGAAGATTGGGAGGTTCCCAAGGCTAAGCTTGAGGATGGAGAATCTTGCACCAGCTGTCTTCTCTCAAAAGACGTAAACGCTGCAGGATGATCTTGACTGTTTCTCAGATTGCTTCTGGGGTTATGCTCATCTCGAAATATAGCACCTCCATCACGAGGTGACGCAAAATGGTGCCGCGTACTGCCACTTTGTGAATCAATTGATTCATTCCATGGATAAGGTAGCATATTTCCAGAATATCCCGGAACATGTGTGGCATGAGACACGAAAGATGCAAAAGATCTTGATGGCTGGTTGCTTGAGCTGCCTAAAGAAGCATCAGTCAATGGAAAGCTAAACATATCTTGTTCCTGATGACTAGCATTCAGTCTTTCGCCAATATTTCTAGCAGCATTTTCCACAACGCCAGTAGTAGTTGAAGAAGGGAATACTTCAGAAGATGTCCCCCTCAACCCAACACCATTTATTGGGTTCATTTGTTCTGGTTGGCTAGAATAGGGCCAACACATGGGAGGAGATGTGGTAAAGCCCCCAGAAGTACTTAGATGACCTGAACCATTATGCCACGCAACATTTTCAGCTTGGGCATGAGCAGATGAACTACCACCTGAATAAAACTGTGCAGGACAGCCTTCAAGTGACTTTCTTTTGCCTGATGACCCTGAACTGCCCAAAGATAATCCAGCTTCATCACTGTCATCCGTCATGTATAGAGAGTTACTTGAAGAGGCACCGGGATTCTTAGTAGAAGAGCCAAACGATAATCCCGTATGTGCCTCGCCTCTACTAGGAAAGTAACATCTCGAAGATGTGCCTTGCCAAAAACTGCCGCCATTCTCCATATAACCACTATTTAAATATACATTTCGAGAACAGTGGTTGGAACCAAAATTAGACAGAGATAGGGCCCTACCATTGACATGATTTCCACCATAACTATTCCCACTATCAGAACACAAGATAGGTGACTGTTCAGGTTGATCTTCTTGCATAGCATCAGGGATTGCACAAGAACTTACTGAAGTAGACCAACCTTGCCCTATATTTAGACCATCGTACATATGGTCTTGGGCACCAGAGCTACACTCACCTGCATCCCAGCCGCTAAATCTCCTAGCATTGAGGCGAGAAGTGCTTGGGCAACCCACAGCTGTCTCACTAGAAGAAAGCATATAATTTGATAATCTGTTTTCTACAGGATTTCGCAGGTTATCCCAGATAGGTGATTGGTCCATAGCATTGCTATTGCTACCAGAAACAGATCCCTGATTAAGATCGATTGTATCAGGAAAAGAATCCAAAATACTTCTTTCGCCCTGCATTTCGGATGATTTCCCAACCTAGTTGAAGCAAGGGGTGTAACAGTGGTGATCTACCAAAACGCCTAATATAGAACTCAGATATATCTGGATCTAAACATAACAAAAAGTAGGCAAGATGTCAAGAAGCAAATAAAAGGTATATTGACGAAGTCATCTCAATACTTAGAAAGTCATGCCACTGGAATCAGAATGACAAAAAAAATCCCAAAAAATATAACAACTTAACCATTGATTTGTGAAAATAAATAGGAAGAGGTAAAGTAATGGTAGAGGTAGAACTGTTGAACAGTTCAGACATGAGCACATTTAAAACAAGAAAATTCAATTACTTTGATGAGTCTGGAAGTAGCATGTGAACCTCAAATGCGAGGGCATCTTTTTGCCTGACATGAATTCAGACGTCGCATAAAATATACATATGAAAACGACTGAAAAAGAAACTGTTAAAAAACAAAAATTCAGAGAGTTTAATCCATAAATTGAGGGTGTTTGGGTGAATCTAAGGAAGCTTGTAAAAGCAAAAAAGATAGGAGTCCAAACTTTTATTGGACATGGTAGTTCACTTAAAATGTAATTTGCGACCTGATATGAACCAGCTTAAGTTCAATCTTATTGGTATCTAAGCAAGGATATGCGATATAAGTGTTGCACCATTGCAATGCGAATGTAACATAATCCAATATATTGTTGTTATAAGGAACACTGCAGCGGCAGGAGGGATATAAAGCCAAACGACTTGAAAGCTCGTGTATGGTATTGAAATGCATAACAATGGTAGTTCTAAGGACTACCATTCATTTGCATCCAACATTACTTGAATTGTTCAACTAAGAAACATGCCTCTCAACATAAATATATTACAAGCAATCTGACACTAAAGTATTCAAATCACTTGGAGAACATCCAATTTAATCAATTCTTCTTTTTTTCTTTATAACATAAAGAATCTATAGCCCACTTGCACCTTAATAATTAATAACCAAACTAAATAAAGATCCAAACTTGAACAGCATACCAATACTTAAAGATCCTCTAATCATCAAACCAAAACCACAATAAAATGTTAAAAAACAAACACAAATCAGACAAGAAAATACAACAATCAATATGACACCTTGAATTTTATAATCCTAAATAAAACAGATTATGGTGAGGAAGCAAACCTGATAAACTGAAATTACCTCTGATCTGCGCCCAAATAGACAGATTGTTCAAATTATCAAAGTTGAGATATATGGTATTATTTTGTTTATTGGTAAAAAAATTTAGAGTTTTACGAGTAATAAATAAAAACTGAAAATGAGAGATGAAAGATAAAAGGTAGCTGCTCAGCAAATTGTGGAGGTAAACAAATTAAGCAACTATAGAGGAGCACTGTGTGTAGTGTGTGCGTCATAGATATAATATAACTTTATATACTTTAATATTATGGGCAAATGTTACCAAATATGATTCGTGTTTGTTAAAATATACTGGTCGATCATCCTAATATAATTTTATATATATATTTTTTTATAAATAAACCATTTCATAAATAATTAAGTGTTGTGACTAATAAGTCCATTATATTCATGATCCATAATGCTACAATTGTTTATATAATTAAAATCATTAGTAACAGTGTTTCCAAAAATTTGATGGCATCCTGCATTAGTCGGCTTCCAAAAGATGGTACAACACTTCCTTGAGTCCTTTCTAAGCAAAGGAATCAAGTCTTGGTCCTGATGGAGAGAACGGAAGTACCTAAACCAAACCTGCGAGATAAAACTATCGGTAACAATAAAAGTAGAGCAAATGACTTCATTGGTCAATCACTTTTGTCAAAAAACACTAGTCGATCATCATAGTATGACTTTGTATACTTTCGATCACTCATGTTAGGTATTATGTATACTTTGCGTCACTCACGCGTTTTTTTGGTACAATTCGTGATTTTTCGAAATTTTTAACATTTTGGTAAGGATATATATTATAGTCATTCTCTCATAATTATACATGAAAGTGTGAAGTGTAATCACTACTACAGATTTAAGCTTAAGAAACGGTGCTTGAATAGCGCTATCTTTAAGCGCTATTGAAGTGGCGTTCTTGCATAGCGCATAAGATGTACGTGTTGTTCAAGTAAGGTTCTTGTATAGCGCAAGAGAACATAGGAATTGAAAAAACAATAAAAAACAAAAAAAAATAGCTTAAATAGCGCATAAAACAAATGCGTTATCTAAGTCAACAACTTATATAGCGCTTCTCACATGCGCTATTCAAGTATATATGTTTAATAACGCTGAATAAAGCATTATTGCTAAAAAGTGGTATGTAAGTTGGTGCACCTCACAAGAGCTATTTAAGTAAACATGTTCAACAACACTTAATAAAGCGCTATTGCTAAAAAGTGGTATGTAAGCAGATGTACCTCAAAAGCATTATTTAAGTTAACATGTTCAATAACACTTAATAAAATGCTATGGCTAAAAGTTGTTATAGAAACAGGTGCACCTCACAAGCGATATGTAAGTACATGCTAGAAAGTGTTACGGAAGCAGGCGCACCTCATAAGCGTTATATAAGTAAACATGTTAAATAGCTTTTAATAAAGTGTTGCTGCTACAGGATATATGAAAGTACTATTTCAGCCCTCCTTCTATCTTGAAGTGTAATGTTTCAGGATGAATAATTATGAATATATTTGTCATTGTCAATTAATTATTAATTATAATTTACAATAAAATAATGGTATTTCACAATAAATTATAATAAAATAATATTACTTAAGAATTACAACAAATTTATATGTGTTCTCATAATATTTCATAGTTTAGCCTTAATATTTAGATAATATAAACAATCTATATTATAATAAATCTTGTTATATGTAATCCCTTCAATAACATGTATATCTTTATAATTATATTATGTAAAAAATCACAACAAAATTATATATGATCGAGTAATATTTTAAAATATATGACATGAGATGAATGAGTTTTGAGATATAAATTTATATAACATTATTGATTTATGATAAATCCTATTATTTGTAATGCCTTGAGATATGAGAAGAATGAGTTTTGAGATGAATTAAACGAGTTTGAGTTAAGATGAAGAAAAGATGTTGATGATGAAAATGGAGTTTGGTTTTTGAAAGTCTTGGTGTTTTGGTGATAATGAAAAGTTGGGTTGGGATTAGGGGTGGATACGAATCGAATAGTTTTTCAAATATTCGAGTTCGATTTTGAATGTTGCCGAATACGAATCAAACTCGAATATGATTTTGCTATTATATTGATAAACAAACACGAACGACTACTAATTAGGTTCGAAAACTCTCGAATTTAATCAAAATATTAGATTCAAATTCAAATATTTATATATAATTTTTATTAGAACCGGATGCAAGCATGCATTAACTAGAGAATAAAAAATAATATGTAAATGGAAGTACTTTCCGTACCAATATAAAACTCTCCTACACCAAAAAATATGATGAATGTACAATATTAGCCTTTCATATAAATAAGTTAGTTTAGAGTAATTTCACTCATTATTCTAATTACATTCTCTCTCCTCAAAATTCTCTCTAAGCAAACCCTTGCTTTTAAACTTCAAAATATTCTTTGTGTTTTTAAATCGATAAACATGAATTCGAACAAACTTTGCGTAATGGAGATAACGTAGAAGACTTAGATATTATTAACATTGACCCCATGGCCGATCAAAACTTTACTCATAATTATTTATTAAGATATTTTTGAATCATTTAATTAATTGGCTTTTTCATTTTTTTCGAGTAAGAAAAAAGAAAACAAAACACTCTTTTTCTTCCCCCTTTTTGGTCGAAAGTCATAAAAGAAGAACACCAAATTTTCTTCTCTAGTTTTCTCAATGCACTTACAAATGTCCTCTTTTCGCTGCGTGTCAACAATTTCATATAAATTTTATTTCAAGCATGACAATAATACAACTACTAAATGTTGTTAAGAAAATATCGATCTTGAAAAAACCAAATTATAATTTGCATATCAACTTCAATCTAAAAAAAATATGCACAGCAAAAATATTAAAATAAATCATTATTACATGCATCGCACATAAGACTATCCACAGAAGGGGATAATACAAAAAGCAATTATCCCTGTCACATTAGATTATTTTTACACCACATCATCAAATATTCCCAAATATTTTTATACTTCATAGTAGAGAGTATTTCAGAAAATAATTCACTTTTCTCTTTTTTTCATATCACCAACATACACCCCACCATACATATATTATTATTTTTATTTAATATGAAAATACGTCAAAATGGACCTCTATTTGAAGTGATTCAAATAACAAAAATATTTGTGAAAGAAAAAATTAATTTCAAAAAATTTCAATCGAAATAGACTAGTTTAAGCAAAAAAGAAAAAAGAACACATGATACGTGACATGTGTCGGATATTAATTGACTACTTTTCTTACACATTCTCAATTATCCCCAAACAATTCAATTGTCTCCAACCCATCATGACTTTGCATTATACTCTAATTATCCCCTATTGTGAAAATTTGTGGGGACATTATCCTTCAATTAACCCCTATTGTAATTAGTCTAACAAGTTACGAACGTTACTTCAAATAGAATATGTGGATAAAAGCCCTTATCAACAATTCCTAGTCACAGTTCAAACATAATTCTTCTTTTCTTATGCTAGTCTAAACTCTATGTAACACTTTTGATTGCAAGTCTCAATTATCTATCTTTTCTAATAAGGAATTCAAGCATATTCCCTTTGTTTTTTTTAGGTTATTGTTTTGACTTTTCACAGTCAACAAGAAACGACTTAAAACGAAAAAATTTTTAATTATACACATGTAAAAGTTACAAAAAATTGATATTTCAAAAATATAGAGTGACACGAATCTAACAAGAAAAAACATGACTATATTATTTCTTATCAATAAACAAAAATTAATGGTCAAAGTTTTCAAAATTTGACTACACAGATTCTAAACAATAGGTTAAAAAAACAGAGGGTTATATTTTTTCGAATAAGGAATTGAATATGTTTATACATTTCAAATAGCCTCTCTAGTTTCATATTTGAAAGAGAAAACAAGAAAACACACCTGAAAAGGATTTTGGGTAACATTTTATAAATAATTAAAGTTTATTATCACTTATTAATAAATACTCCCTCCGTCCCTAAAAGATTGTCACATTTTGACTTTTGTGGTCAATTACAACAAAATTTGATCACGAATTCTCACTAAACGAAAAGAAATAATATAGTCATGTGGGACCTCGTTAGATTCGTCTCAATATATATTTTTGAAATATCAACTTATTATAATTTTTTTGCATTTAGAATAAGAGATATTTGTATTTTAAATCGTGTTTTATTGACCACCAAAAGTCAAATGTGACAATCATTTAGGGACGGAGGGAGTAATTAAAAATTAAACCTCTCCCCACACCCTCACCCACCCCAACCTGCTACCCCCCCCCCCCCCATCAACTTCAGCCCCCACCCCCACCACCATTATTGCTACTAGCAAAAATCAAATCACCACCATAATTACAAGTTCCCACAACCACTTGTACCGTTTCCACCACTATTTTTACCATTTCCACCACTGTGTTTATATGTTTTTCTTGATTTGTCCTTATTTTATCTCATTTTTTACTGTAAAAAACAAAATAAGGAGTAATTTCAAAAAGATAGATATTTCTTGCTTTATTTGAATGACAAATAGTTCACACAATCACACACTTGATCAAAAATATTCAAATAGTTTAGGGTATCGTTAGAAAATAAACCAATATTAATCATAACCTTAATACAAAATGACCAAAATTTTAAATAAGACGAAAAATTCGAATGAAAAATTATGACAACTCACAAGTTGTCACAAATGCATACGAAAATCATAAGTAAATTATCTAAGTGCAAGAACTGAAAACAAAGATGCATAGACAATGGCAGAAATGGTAGGACCCAATTTTACTGCTAAGCATTCAAAACGTATTATGTACTAGCCTTTGCTGTCTTGTCTTAAATCACAACACCTACCACCCTTAATGACAGTTGATGTAACATGTACTATGCTCGAAGATCTTGAACTATTCCTTCTATTATCAATCTGTTTTTATATCACATTCACCAAAAGGAACTAGGCTTTCGATTAACTCAAATGGATGATAATGAGTGGGTGCTTGTGAAGGAGCCTTTAGATAAAGATGAATGGAAGGCAAGTGGGGACGTAAACGATGAAGAAGAGAGTGGTGGGGTTGTTGAGGTTGTGTTCAGAGAGCCAGCGAAACACTGGACTGATGCTCTTCCTATTGGTAATGGTCGTCTTGGTGCAATGGTCTGGGGTGCTGTCAAATCTGAAACTATTAACCTTAATGGTAAACCATCAATCGAATTTACTTTGTTAATAACTGTGGAAGTATCATTGGTAAAGTTTATTTTGTTTGAATGAGAAACTGAGTTTAGGAATAATGGATAGCATATAATATATTGTTTATACTGGATGCAGAGGATACACTATGGACTGGGACGCCTGGTAATTACACCAACCCGGATGCTCCCAAAGCGCTAACTGAGGTCAGGAAACTTGTTGATGATGGTAAATATGCTGAGGCGACTGAGGCAGCTGTTGCTTTGTCTCATAATCCATCTGATGTAAGAAATCGTTGCTACCTTTTCAGAAGATATGGGTTTATTTTTCAAATTGGTTGGTCTTTTAGAGCACAAGTGTATGTCTTTTATTGCTTTGATCACATCATTAAATTGCAATTTATTTATAACTGGAACTACTCCGTCTCAGAACAACTTGCTTTTGTCTAATTTTTCAATCTCTTCTCAATAATAAGAGCATTACACTGGTCACTGGTGTAGGTCTACCAGCTTCTGGGTGATATGATTATAGAATTCGACGATTCTCTTACAAACTACAAAGACGAGACTTATGAGAGAGTGCTGGACTTGGATAGTGCAACTATTAGTGTTAAATATTCTGTAGATGATGTTGACATCACCAGGGAACATTTTGCCTCTAATCCAGAACAAGTGATAGCCACAAAGATATCTGCGAGTAAACCAGGACGTCTGAACTTTACTGTGTATTTTGACAGCAAAATGCACCATTCTTCATACGTTAATGACAAGAATCAGATTGTTATGGAAGGAAGTTGTCCGGGCAAAAGAATCCAGCCAAAATTGAATCAGAATGATAATCCTAAAGGAATTCAATTTTCAGCTGTTCTTGACTTGCAAACTAGTGGTGGGGAAGCCGTGGTGAATGTCTTAGATGGTAGGAAGCTTCACATCAAGGGTTGTGATTGGGCTGTTATGCTTCTGGCGGCATCATCTTCATTTGATGGACCGTTCACCAACCCATCAGATTCAAAAAGAGATCCAACCTCTGAGTCTCTTAGCAAGATGGATTTGGTTAAAAAGTTTTCATATTCTGAGCTTTATGCTCGTCATGTTGATGACTACCAAAAGATATTTCATAGGGTTTCACTGCAGCTCAGAAAGAGTTCCAAGATAACTGTAACAAATGGATCAATTCTACCTGCAAAGGCATCTGAATTGAATGAAAATCAGAAACTTCCAACATCTGAGAGAGTGAAATCTTTCAGAACTGATGAAGATCCTTCCTTGGTGGAGCTTTTGTTTCATTATGGAAGATATCTGCTCATTGCTTGTTCGCGCCCCAAAACTCAGCCAGCAAACTTGCAGGGGATATGGAACAATTATGTTGAACCACCATGGGAGTACGTACTAAACGAAGTTGCTCATTTTGTAATTTATGCACCTCTCAAATTCTGCTTATATGACATGTGTGCCTCGATCCATGCCTGCAATACATATGGTTTCTCATTGTCTTCCTCAGATTGATTTATTTATGTACACATTTATCTTGATGACAGACCAGATGGTGTTTCGTTGAATTTTATAACAAATGTTTTGTTATAAAGAATTCTACCAAAATTTTGATTATTTTAGCCTCTCTTGTTTGTTTCAGTGGTGCTCCTCACTTGAACATCAACCTTCAGATGAACTACTGGCCCGCACTTCCTTGCAATCTTAAGGAGTGCCAAGAACCATTATTTGATTACGCTTCCTCTCTGTCAATCAACGGAAGTAAAACAGCGAAGGTGCAAACTTTATCAAGTCTATGTGAGCAAAACATGCTAGGATGATTTAATAGATAGAGAACCCCTTCCTGTCTTCATCATATCTTTTGAAGTGAAACCCTATGAAATATGGACCATGCTAGGATGATTTAATAGATATAGTCCTAAATCAGAAACATGGATGGAGAAACCTAATAACTTACCTAGGACCATGCTTATATATTGGGTTGGATGTAGATCGTAAAGATACACCAAGAGAATACATGGAATACATTATATATCGACTCCAAGATCAAGGTACCATAGGTAAGTGTTGGGTGTGAATATAAATGGAAATTGCTACCAAAGGGCAAGGGGTGTCTGGGGGCCGTTAGTGTGACGGTTTTGGGAATTCTACCAAGTATTTGTCTTGAGATACAATCCACTTCTCCAATAGCACTTCAGCTTCACATTGTGTCTATGCAATTTTCATGTACTAATTTGCAGACTGTGACAGGTGAACTATGGAGCAAGTGGCTGGGTAGTGCATCAGGTGTCTGATATTTGGGCAAAAACTTCTCCCGACAAGGGTCAAGCAGTTTGGGCATTGTGGCAAATGGGTGGTGCATGGCTTTGTACCCATATCTGGGAACATTTTACTTACACAATGGACAAAGTAAGATTATTCCCATCATCCTAGTCTTTTTTGCTTCACTATGCTATACTCTCTCCGTGTTTTTTTAACGTATTGTTTGGCCTAAAGTTCTTATGTTTTCTTAATATATTGTTTAAGATTTCAATGTGCTTTTTTCATCATCTTTCCTATTTTTTATCCTTAATAAAGTAGTAGGTTTTTATTAAATTTATTCACTCTCCAACCCAAAACTTGTGAGTTTCAAAGTGTAATCAATGACAAATCTAATACTTCATATGCCATTTGAACAAGAGTTCACATTTTAAGACATTGGTTTTGAGTTCACATTTTTTCATTAACTCCCACAAAATGAGGGTAAAGTAGTAATGTTTTCGATAAAATTTAATAAAGTAAATTGTTGCTTAATAATACGTTAACAAAAAATGGAGGGAGTATTATCTTTCAGTTACATGTCATACTGCTTGCAGTTCTGTTCATCACTTCATTAATGTATCTACTTGCATGTTCTGAACTAAAGTTCAGAGTGATCAATGAACTAGTGTTTAGGCTTCCATTGCTATAGTAGGTAGTGTCAGGCTTTTAGCTTCATCTCATGTCCCAACTTTAAATTTTACCCTACATAAGCAGTTAGTGTGCTTGGCCGAGCTTTTCGGAACTTCTTCTAGAGCATGTGAAACCAAATTTAAGATTCAAGTTAAGGCTTTCTGTGCAGTAGGTATTTGAGCTGCTGAAATGCTGTGCCGCTAACTATTCTCAAATTCTTAGTCACATCCTATCACTTCCTCTCATTCTAATAATACACTGAGATGGTTATCAGAGCCTTGGAGGCATTACCTCAAAACATTTTTATGCCATCAAAATAAAGAAAGACATGTAGGCATTAGTGTAGGAAAATGAAAAAAAGAAAAGAAGTGAGGATAGAATTGACATGCGTCTGAAGGGTCTTAATTTCCAGGACCATCCCTCTGGGCGTTAATCCTGAATCCTGAATGGTATTTCAAATTGTTCTCTCTGAAATAGTGGTTACCAATGAACTTATTGTTTCAGGCATTTATAACCCATTTAACAAAGACAACTTCAAAAACTGTAACTTCATTTGCTGCTACTTCCTTTATATGAAGGGATTTCTTGAAAAAATAGGATATCCTTTGCTGGAAGGCTCTGCCTCGTTTCTTGTAGATTGGCTCATTGATGGCCCCGGGGGATACCTAGAGACCAATCCATCTACCTCCCCCGAGCATACTTTTATCGCCCCTGATGGGAAGCCTGCCAGTGTTAGTTACTCCTCGACTATGGACATTGCTATCATAAAGGAGATTTTCTCAGCCATCGTTTCTGCTGCAGAGGTGGGTTTCAACTCCTTCTTTTACTTGACATTTCGATTTCATGACTAAATTTACATATAAGCAGGTCTTGGGCAAAACTCAAGATGATCTTATCCAGAGAGTTCACAAAGCTCAAGAACGTCTTCCCCCTTACAAAGTTGCTAGGGATGGTTCCCTCATGGAATGGGTTTGTCATGTTCTCGATCTTATAGTTCTTGCTTCCTCAGAAAAAAGTCGTGAAAACACCCTCTGACTCTCTGTTCAATCCTTCATTTTTATCCTCTCCCTAATAGATGTTGTCATATATTACACTGTATTTACACTAATATATTTGTGACAGGCTCTAGACTTTCAGGATCCTGAGATTCATCATCGGCACGTTTCTCACCTATTTGGCCTTTTCCCTGGACACACGATTAGTGTGGAGAAAACTCCTGATCTCTGTAAAGCTGTACGCAATACCCTATATAACAGAGGTCAGGATGGAAAATCAGTTTCCACAACTTTTTTTTTTTTGCTCCACGACATACTTTTGTTATTCCAAAATTCACTCATTCAAGCAATACTTCTGTTCTTGAATGAATGCATTTTTAATGAAAAGTTAATCCTCTTGACCTTTGTTAAAATTGCTATAGACTCACTGGGATGCAGACATATCTAAAATCAATTAATTCATACTGTGATTTCTTGTGTACTGAACAAACTGGTTTTATCTATGTCCACAAGATAGATCAGCGTTATAACTTGTCTCCAAACTTAGAACCACAATGTTTAACTGTGCAGATGCAATGGTAGTTAGTTTGGAAGTCTTTTACTAAAATTATCCATGGTAGTTGGCCACGACAGTAGAAGTTGTTTAGTTAGTTGTGGGTATCTTATGAATAAAATCGGTGGGACTATATGCTTTTTGTTGATTTTGACACAGGGGAAGAAGGTCCTGGATGGTCTACAACCTGGAAAGCTTGCTTATGGGCACGGCTTCATGACAATGAACATGCATACCGAATGATTAAACATCTATTTGACTTGGTCGATCCTGATCATGAAGCCAATTTTGAAGGGGGCCTTTATAGTAACCTCTTTACTGCACATCCACCTTTCCAAATTGATGCCAACTTTGGGTAAGCGACCTCTGAAACTCATCATAATTTTCTTGCTTAAACTACATCATTGCCGTATCAGTTTTGAACTACATTCGTATCAGTTACATCCTGGGGTGTCTTGGGGTGCAAGAGAAATCAGTTGATAACAAACACGAAATATCAGAAGTGTCTAACTCAAGTAATGTAAACGACCAGTTTAAAGTATAAGTTTCTTGGAGAACACCAAATATCGAGGAGCTTGCATTTGAGTCTAAACAGGGATGGTATTCATTATCAATTATATGTAATACCCCGTATTGTTTATTTGGTAAAATAGGTTCTCTGCTGCAATAGCTGAAATGCTTGTACAGAGCACGACAAAGGACTTGTACTTACTGCCAGCTCTACCTAGAGATAAATGGGCAAACGGCTGTGTGAAGGGATTAAAGGCACGAGGGGGCGTGACAGTCAGCATATGCTGGGCGGAAGGAGACCTTCACGAAGTTGGACTCTGGACGAAGAATCAGACTGTAGATAAAATGTTACACTACAGAGGAATTAGTGTGAAGGCAACATTATCAAGTTCCAGAGTTTACACTTATAATACGCACTTGAAATGTGTAAGAACTGGCTCTCTCTTTTAGTAGCCTTGGAAGACTGGTGATCAATCATGTCTGGTTCATGTCGAAACTTCATTTTTCATGAGGGTATAATAATATTTGGAAAACGTTGGCTCTTTTTGTTCACTTCTCAACTGAGGTAACGTTATTTCATGCACTGTCCACAATATTGTAAACAAAAGGGTTTTCCCAAATGGCAGTAATAATGTTCCCCAAATCCCTCAATCAAATACTACTTGTTCTACGTTGGATATAAACTACGTGAGCTGCTACAGATATTGCAAAGGAATAAGACGTCGATGCTTCATTGATGCAACTTATTGGCTGCAAGGTCACGAATTGCTTATATAATACTGACTCGCTAAAGTCACTATTGGGAGTTTAAAAGATAAATACACACTCTGGCAAGGTTAGAGATATAAAATTGTTCTCTAATATTTATAAAACAATAGGTAGCCCAAATATGATTTTTCAGTCACGTTTAGCGTCTCATACAGAGATGGTCAAGTATCCGATTTAAGGATTCCCCTTACAAATGCTTGCACGGAATAACTTCCAAGGGCAAATTCTAGCTACGAGATCGTTGAGATTGTCAGCTTTTGGTTTTTTTGCATGACGATGGGAAGCCTTGGGCAACTGGTGTTTGGGTCATTATACGCCGCAGAATCAACAGGGTATCCTCTCTGTGGAAGATAGCATAGATGTCAAAATATAATTAAACAATAAGTTTATAAATTCAAGGCCATGCTTTTGCTTCTCTTAGGCATCAACACCCAAATGCATGAAGCAACACTATCCAAATTCGCAATTAAAGATGATAAGACACCTAGGGACCGGCTTCGTAACAAGCGATACTCTGCAATATGAATCTAGTAAATGTCTCGTGCACAAGAGAAACTTCAATCTAACAAATTACATATATTAATGCTCTCTTCAATAGACTCCGAGGTAATGATTTTTCAAACAAAATCACATTTGGCACTCAGCTTTAAGAATAATCTAAACTTATTAAGAAGAAAAATCCAGGAAAACTCACCATCGTTGTTAAAACATGAAAAATTAATACACTTCAGTAGTAGCTAGTAGGAGCTTGAAGAACTTACCGAGGACAAGGCCTGGAATGTGTCTTCCCTCCAGCAGCTTTCCCTGAGGACAGTTGATTCTTTACTTTCACCAAAAACACAATGCATACGAGTATCCCTTAATCTCATAAGCACTCCATCAACTCTAAGCTGCAAGAATATCCAACGCTCACAAAATAATTACGAATTCAAAAAATAGAGAACATCGTTATTTTCACTTAATTCATAGTGAGTCCAACATAAAAGGGCTAACAGGAGTAGGTCATCTTCCCATTTGCCCATTTGGACATGTTATTAAGAAGAAAATGTGTTTCTAAGAGAATAACTGTGAAGAATACTTTAAAAGACCGACTCACCCAAAAACGTAAGAGAAGAAACCAGCCGCTCGGCATCACTCTCTAGGAAGTCAGATATAACAACTTGTCAACCACACAATTAAGCTCGTTATCTCACAATAAAAAGTGATGGACTTACCACTTTCACTGTCAAAAGTGAAACTCCATTATCTCCCAATTCGTCTTCATAAAGGATGATCTGACAATTAAAAACTTACTATCATGCACACTGAGTGAAAGAAAAGGTAAACACTAGGCCACCATATTTGGGTCCAAAGTAAAAACTCTTGAAAGAGCCCATATTCATTCACAACCTCATCATAGAACAGAATAGGTTCTCTTGACGACAGCGCAATCACATCAATTTTCTCCTTGCAGTCTTCCCACTGAAGATTACCACCACTTCCATCGGCAGCTCCCTTTGTAATTTGATCCTTCAATAACAGAACAATGGTATAACGTCTCAAACAGCAGCCACAGAAAGCAGATATATGAATACATTCAAATTTATGCAGGACGCGATGATTTATGAGAAACACTCTATGTACTACAAAAGTAAATTCAAGCATAGAACAACCTCCTGATTGACGTCAACAGTTTCGCTTCCGCAATATGGTGTCGTGAAGGTATAGTCATAATCGAGAATCACTTGCTGAGCAGGTTTGCTACATGAACAAAGAAAAAAAAATGCGCAGACTCGTGAGTCGTGGCTACCATCATGGAAATGAAGAAAGGGAAGGAAAGGAGGAGTTGGCACTCAATTCAAGTGTCAGACCTTGAACTCAACAAATATCATGACTGTTAAATGTCTTCCCCATATGAAAGACTATATGGATTCCGGACTGGTTACAGTTCTCTTAAGATTTGTTCTCTTAAGAATTCTCTAATGCATTACATGCTTGTACTTCATGCAATTTACACAAAATTTAGGCATGTAATCCATTAGAGAAATCTTAAGAGAACAAATCTTAGGAGGACCATAACTTTCTACGATACCGGCTACCAGGCTAGCCCACTATTGAAGTTTAAGGTTAAGCAAATTAAGTATTAGGGTAAAGAATATAATTATAATATAGGGCGTAATAGAAATGGGCAATTCTGTTTGGAAACTAGTTAATACCGGTTAAGATGGTGATGAGTTTGGATAGAGTTGGAAGGAATATAAAAATACCTTCGAAGTTTCCATTTAGCAGCTGCAGGGACTTCAACAGGAGGGAGAGCTAGGTGTTTCCAGCCAACAAGAGCATCAAATGCACTAAAGTAAAACCTAATGCCACTATCTATATGTTTAAGTGTTAATGAACTATCACCGAAAACCATCTCCGGTAAATGATTAGTCTCAAGCTTCTCTTCCCACCTGCACCCAGTTTACATTAATCATTTTCCCAGATCACTAATTACTAATTACTAATTACAGGAATCTAAAATGCTTACCAATTATACCCAGATCACTAATTTCTCATTCTTCTAAGAAAAAACTAATGATTTTTTTAAATGAGAATAGTTCAAAGGAAAAAACTTACTGTTGGAGAGCAATAGAAGTGAGGATGGGTCGGTTGGAGGACTCGATTTCCCATCCGCCGATTGAAACACCACGCCGCCCGCCAGAGAGTGGTTGCGCTCCGCCACCCTTCTCATCGCTTTCCCGTTCCATCGATTTCTGTTTATTGCCCAAAAAAGTCTACTCGACTTCAACCACTATACACGTCCAAATAATGTTTCTTTTAGATGGGAAATGACTATTTTCCCTCTACTATCACTATTAATTTGATGGATTTTTTTTATCTGGGCACCTGAACTTGTAATTTGGGCTTATTTTCATTTTGGATCCTGAACTATGATGCAAATTTCAAATTGGACCCTAATACTATCCTAAGCCTCATATTGGACCCTATACTGTGGTTTGTCTCATTTTACCCCCTAAAACGCCAAATATGATGTAAATTCGTTTTAAAATAAGGGCAAAATCGAAATAACACATATGTTAAACTTTTGGGCACAATTCACAAATAACAAAACTTATTAAATTAAAAATAAATCCTAGGCTTATTTTCATTTTGGACCCTGAACTATCACGTAAGTTTCAAATTGGACCCTAATACTATCATTAGTTATTTTTTGAAATGCCCCAAAAGTTTGATATATGTGATAATCTGAATTTGCCCTTCTTTTAAAACAAAATTCAATCTAAAATGGGCATTTGAGGGGGCAAAATGAGACAAAACATAGTATAAGGGTCAATTTGAGGCTTATGATAGTATCAGGGTCCAATTTAAAACTTACGTGATAGTTCAGGGTCCAAAATGAAAATAAGCCTTTTTTAATAAATAGGTATCTGGTGAACTTTTTATAATAAATAGGCACCTGAGACCAAAATTTGGCACCTGAACTTTTGGTTTTCTCTTTTTCAAATTTTAAACAATTAGATGGAGGGTAATTTAGACAGATCACATCATAAACTAACTAAAGCAAAGATCTTCACCCAATCTTTACCCACCTATTTAATCCAACCCCCATTAATATTAATCTATTTATTCTTCTACTATATTACTTCATCAACCTTCATCAAAAAATTCAACATCTCGAAAGACCAAATCGGAAGACCAAATCTTCTATCTATTTCTTCTTCTGCTATAGTGTGGTGGCGCCTCCCCCGGGGTTTTCTACCAAGTCCTCTTCTGGAGGGAATAGGGATAACGTGGGTAATAGAGGGGGTGATCTGGACAAGGGTAGGATTAATGGTGGAATGATGAGTCTCCGAGAATCTGATTTTCATGATAAAGGTTGGGGAGAAGCGAGATCAACAAATGGGAACTAGAAATATGATGATGGAGCCCCCATTAGCCAAAATGGTCCGAATTCGGGGATGCAGTTTAATTCTGTAGCAGTGAATGAGTTCGAGGAGAGTGGTAATTGTTCTACTGGTGAGTTGGATGATCTACATGATAAGTTTGCCTCTGTATTAGAAATTGAGGCAAGATATGCTAAAGAGAAGGCGAAAGGGTCACGGGATAAGGTAATAATTGCTAGTTGAATGTCCTTATATCAACTCACATACTCCCTAATTGAAATATTACTTTACTAAAACAAAATGATTACATGGAAGACCAAATCTTCTATCTATTTCTTCTTTTGCTATCGTCTATCTATTTCTTCGTCAACAACCCAAGATTTACTTTGATTTTAGTATTCGACACCAAACCTAGATCCTTGTCCCGTAGATCAACCACAGAGGAACCAACTGATGTATAATCATATTAGTTCAGGTGCCAAATTTTAGTTTCAGGTGCCTACTTGTTATAAAAAGTTCACCAGGTGCCTAGGAGGTGGCAGATGAGTGACGAGTAAGAGATAAATAGATGTGGAGTAAATGATTTTTAATATTTAGGTTAGGCTTAGGATTTTTAAGTTTGGACTCGAGAGTATAAATGGGCCAAAGCTCGTATTAATATGCGAGCCGAACTAAATCGTGTCGAACCTTAAATTATACTGCTTGGTTCGATATTTGTCAATGTGCACCGAGCCTCGAGCCAAACTCATTATGATAACACATTATTTGTAAGTTACAAAAGTGCATATGCATCGTAATAATTACTAAATAAATATATAGCGATTTTATGTAATTCTATTTAACTCATTTTAACTAAACTTAACTTTACTTTAAATAAGTATAAGATCGAGTTTTTAAATTTATTTTCAAAAAATAAAGATAAATATATTTGATAATATTAGTGGGCAGTTATTATATAAAATATTTATAAAATTAAATAATTTACAATTAATTATATACCTATAATGAAATAATATACTCCATGTAATGAGAGCATATGAGAAGATACCGCAACTGGACCGATCTTAGCATTTGAATATAGTTTGTTATTACATCTGTTGAATAAACGAATATAAAGTAGCAAGAAGAAATATGAGCTGGTGGTGGGCAGGTGCTATTGGCGCTGCAAAGGCATGCATGCATATTATATCGATCTTCAATTTCTTGATTGCAATTCATGTAATTTGATACATTTTTGTTGTTGCAGAAAAGATATGACGAGGATGAAGCAGCAACGAAATATCAAAGCGTCGGCCTCGTTATTGGTGTTACAGAGATGGTTGGCAATAGCTTAGCCGAGATCCTCCCTCTCCCTGACACTCCTGGTGGTCCTTGGAAGGTCTACGGGGTGGGCGGCCGCCCTAGGCCCGAGTGGAATGCAGAGCATCCAATGGACTACATCCAGTGTGATGTCCTTGATCCTAATGATTGCCAATCTATGCTGTCTACCTTGGTCGATGTTACTCATCTCTTTTACGTCACCTGGTCTTGTACATCCACCGAGGATGAAAACTGCAAAGCTAATGGGACCATGTTTAGGAATGTGCTTGATGTCTTGATTCCGAATTGTCCCAATTTGCAGCATGTTTGTTTGCAAACTGGTCGGGAACATTACATTGGTCCCTTTCAATCGGTGGGTAAGATTGTGCCCCACGATCCTCCATTTCATGAAGGTTTACCACGGTTAAACGTCCCAAATCTCTACTACGTCCAGGAGGATATCTTGTTTGAGCAGGTGGAGAAGAAGAAAGGTTTGACATGGTCTGTTCATAGGCCGGGGATGATTTTTGGGTTCTCGCCATATAGTGTGACCAACGTTGTGGGTGGTTTGTGTGCCTATGCTGCTATATGCAAGCACGAGAATGAGCCATTGAGGTTTCCAGGAAGTAAGGAAGCGTGGGACGGGTATTCAGATTGTTCAGATGCAGATCTAGTAGCTGAGCACCAGATATGGGCAGCGGTGGATCCCTATGCGAAGAACGAGACATTTAACATTAGCAATGGGGATGTGTTCAAGTGGAAGCATCTCTGGAGGGTATTGGCGGAGCAATTTGGTGTGGGATGGGCCGAGTTTGAGGAAGGGAGAAAATGCAGCTTGAAAGAGACGATGAAGAATAAAGGGGATGTTTGGAACAAGATTGTGGAGATAAATGGATTGGTGCCTTCCAAGTTGGAGGAGGTCGGAGTGTGGTGGTTGATCGACATTGTCCTAAACGACCATGTTAAGTTGGACACCATGAACAAGAGCAAGGAACACGGCTTTTTCGGTTTCAGGAACTCCAGAAATGCTTTCATTTCATGGATTGACAAGGCCAAAGTTTCTAAAATAGTTCCTTCATAGTGTTCCAATCTGTTTCTAGAGTTGATAATTCCAAAGTATGTTTAGCTTGTTATGAAAAATCTCTACTCTGCTTTCAGTTCTTGCTTTAAAATTTACTAATAAGTATGACATATTGATAATAATTGTGATAACCTGATACATAATAACTAATAAGTTTGTTTCCAAACACAATAGGGAAGGATTGAAGGCAAACAAAATATGTTTCATAATGAACAACAGTGTCCTGCATTCGATTTAACTCAAACGTTTTATTGGACCTTTATTTTACGGTTGAAGCGTAATTGTTGATATATCTTGTGCATGGTGACACTCTATTATTCTATATATTCATGAACTCAGAATCGTGTATCAATGATAGATCGAGTTGTGCAAGGTTGCGATCATCATCTGGGTCTGGTTTATCAACTCCATCAATGTCCCTAAACCAACAAGTCCTCTTGAAAGAAGCAGCATTGTCGGGGACATCTTCCATGACACTCTCTTGGCCTTGTGGGAAATATATACCGCTTCGTGGATGAGGCTTCCAGCAGCACCTATGATGATCCTCTTCGATTTCTACCACTCCTTTCACCCATCGCCTACTTGTCAATTCAACAATACAAGGCTTGCTGCAATATAGTCAAAGAATACAATGTCAAACAAAAAGCTAGTCATGAATCATGATCGATTCAAGTGTTATTACGAGTATACTTTAATAAAAATGCATCATTTGCTGTCGCTATTATGGAATCGCGGGAACTCAACCTTGAAAAAACGGACTTGATTGTCTTAGTGAGCAGAGCTCCAGCCATAAGAATAATAGTAGTGAATTGAAATTTGAATGGAAGTAAGATAAGAATGAATAATAAGTGAAATTTATTATATAACATCCCAAACGAGTAACACATGAATCATGATACAAATTAAAGAACAAATTCTGATTTTACTTTAGTTTAAAAGGGGATGGTTGAAATCGATTAAAAAGAAAGAACATAATTAAAGCAAAAGTTAAGTTGAATAATCAAGTCTAGAATTATATGAGTAATTTGGTTCGATTTAAGCTGTGGCTTCCAAGCTCCAGCTCTTGACAAATATAATATTGGAATAATACTTTCTACAAAGGGGAAGATTACGTGCATTCTCACTCGTCTTCATGTTTAAGCACATTTAGCAAAATTTTCTTTTAACCTCAATTTGTTCGGTTTATAAATTAAAACATGAATTTAATATTCTATACATTTATAAGCAGAATGGAATTTAGGAATATTAGAATATCAGAATCATATATTTTTCCATAATCTGTCTATACTTTATATAGTACTACAAATTTATAAAGTAGTAGTTCATTATAACATCATATATTTTGAAGACAATATTGTTTTTTATGATATTATGCCTGAGATTCACAATGAGTTAACTTCTTATAATGTATGGTAGAACAAATCTTATATCTCATTTGTGAATCGTGATTATGCATAACCATGCAGGGTTACAACTTAATACTAATACTCCCTCCGTCCCTAAAAGATTGTCACATTTTGACTTTTGGTGGTCAACAAAGCACGATTTAAAACATAAATATCTATTATTCTACATGCGAAAAAATTATAAAAAGTTAATATTTCAAAAATATACATTGAGACGAATCTAACAAGGTCCCACAAAACTATATTATTTCTTATTGTTTAATGGGAATTCATGATCAAATTTTGTAATGTTTGACTAACAAAAGTCAAAATGTGACAATCTTTTAGGGACGGAGGGAGTACTAAGTATGGAGTTCAATAGGAAAATTATTTGAATTGTACCTAAAATAAAACACTTTTTTTATCTAGGCACCTGAACTTTCGAAATCATTTCAAATAGCCACCTAAACTCTCCAACATTTTAAATAAGCACCTTAACTGTATTTTTGACACCTAAGTTTTCAAAAATCAAGGTTTTGAGTTGTTGACTTACATTTCATTTCTAGATAGTCCTTAAACCAAGGAAAAATTAGTCATATTGAAAAATATTTATTTTGGAAAGAAAAATTTGCAAAAGTTCAAGTGCCAAACTTGAATTTTTTTTTTTTTCCTTCTTTTTTTAGAAGCAATATACAACATTTTTGGGAAAGATGGTAAATAATTAGGATAATTGAGCTGAAGCTTCTTCTTGATAAAAATATTTTGCGTGTACTTAGTTATTTGCTAATAAAGACAATTGATTTGTTTGGTAAGATTACTAATTTAGATCAATGGTTAATATGATTGTAAATACTT
The DNA here is from genome assembly GCA_003412495.2 of Echium plantagineum. Classification (NCBI taxonomy): domain Eukaryota; kingdom Viridiplantae; phylum Streptophyta; class Magnoliopsida; order Boraginales; family Boraginaceae; genus Echium; species Echium plantagineum. The sequence goes on from CM016565.1 coordinate 25,032,071, forward strand.
ATCATACAAGAAAATGTCTAGAATAATATTTGAAATTCTTGCTCAAATTGCTAGATTAATTTACTTGTATGTACGTCTACACACCCTTAACTATAATTTTGTGTGTCTGAACTTGAAAATGTATAAATTGTCGTATTCTAACAATTTATGAATCTATAATTTCAAAAATGAAATAAAAAGTTGATGAAGCTTATATGTCTGAACCTTTTGTTAATTTTTTTTATTGATAATGCACCAATACTAGATTATGGTGTAATTAATTTTGGGTAAGATGATGAAGGGTTTAGGTAGTTAAAGAGGGTATGTAAAAATTAATACTATCAAGTTTAAAATAGGACCTTCCAATAAATTGAGTTAGATATGAAGTGCGGTTAAGTTATCAGATTGGATGAGTTAGTTAATCAATGTTGTTTGACAATAATATCCCCGTTAAAATGAATTTTGTGTTGAAAAAGATTCAAAACATAAGATTGAAAAGTCAACTGTCAAAAATTCAATTCAGATGCCTATTTGAAATGTTGAAAAGTTCAAGTGGCTATTTAAAATGATTTTGAAAGTTTAATGGCCTAGACGAAAAAAATGCAAAATCCTCCCCCTACTTCAAGATCAGAAGAGGTTATATTATACTCCCTCCGTCCCTAAAAGATTGTCACATTTTGACTTTTGGTGGTCAAACATTACAAAATGTGATCATAAATTTTCATCAAACGATAAGAAATAATATAGTCTTGTGGGATCTTGTTAGATTCGTCTCAATATATATTTTTGAAATATCAAATTTTTATAATTTTTTTGCACGTAGAATAAAAGATATTTACGTTTCAATTCTTGTTTTGTTGACCATGAAAAGTCAAAATGTGGCAATCATTTAGGGACGGAGGGAGTAATTATTTTAATTGGTTTCATCGTATTCAAAAACCTTCCACTTCATAGGACAAAAGGAGGGAAGGTATAAGGTTTAGCAACCATTCAACTTGAGAGATTTAACTTGCATGGCTTGCAAAAAGGCTAAATTAGCTTATGATTGAAGATTTTCAAAATGCAACTTGAAAATGTCTACACTCAAAAACCAGTTACACTATTTTCACAGCAACCAATCAATCAGAAAGATAAAAACAAATTGCCAAAACCGTCCAGACGGGAGGCGTAAAAAGAAAAAAACTGACTTGGAAGTTTACAATCAGTTAATATAGTCCTACTTCCAGTGAACTAAAATAGATCTCAAGACAAAATTGGGATGCATTTTGCTGCAATTTCACAAAAAAAACTTCAGCTATGGAGAGTGGCATCAATACTTTTGTTGACTGCAGACACAACCTGAAGATCCCAGACAGCAACCTTCATTATATAACTACGTTGCAAGTCACAAAATAGGCATAATATTGTAGACATCTTCTCCTTGTTCTTGCATGTTATCAGTGGGTCGATCTAGAAACCTACTCAACATCCAATTAATAGGACTTCTTATTTCTTGCTGCTGTTAGTGCAAAGAAATCGAAGTAAATATTCATTTGATGAACATGTTTCAGATAAATCCTGATGTAGCCTGGTAATTGACTTCTGCAAAGATTTAAGAGCTGGGAGCATATTTCTGGAGTTCTGTTGAATCCATGCACCATGGTACTTGCAGAGCTCCTATTTAGAAATATCATTTAGATGAAAGAAAATAAGAACATATCAATGATGACCTCTACTACATAATTTCAAGAAACGTTATTTTGTTACATACCTTGCACCATCTAAGTATGAACTCCAAATGAGGGCAATTTTCCAGAAGATCTGCAAGGGCTTCAATCAGTCTCTGCAAATATCTAAAAGGAACTGCAGAAGCAACAGCCGGGACATCTTCTGCCTTGACAGCAGTAATGCACTTCTTAATTAAGAGATCTTCATTTAAGCGGAGGCTGAGGATCAAAGCTCTTTTGGGCTGATCCTCATTAAGTGCAGACTCAACAGCCTGTGCAAACGGGACATGGGTAAATAAAAAAGTTCACATATATAGTTGGAATTTAAGCAATTCGAGTTACAAAACTCTATTCAGACCAACGCATAAATGACAAATACACCTACCTCTGGTGTAACATCAATGTCAAGATCTGTCGGGTCAAATATGAAAGAATCATCCATAGAATAAACCAACACCCCTTCTGTCGTTGCTGCTGACCAGCTTCGGCCAGTGGGAGCTATCCTGAGGCATTTTGCCCGGATAACAGGTCTTCCATGATTGGGCATTGATCCTGGTAAATCGTAAGTCAGCTTCTTTTGTGTTTGCCTATCTACACCTTCCTCTGTGTCACTATTGTCATCATCAATCAAGTCCAGAGGACCAGCTTCCGTCATATTCTTAGAGTTTAAGAAGTCCAGAACTCCGTCTAATGAGAGATTGTGAGTGATTTGAAATCTACGGAGCAAGACCTAGAGATATTTATCAATTTTTAATCTACAAATAAAATGACAGTAACGATTCCTCAACAAAAGATGGAAGTACAGAAGATGCCAACGAATCCCTATCTTCCCTTGTTTGTTGAAGCAAATATTTTGAGGGAACAGCTAACTCTTTAATTACTCTAAGTTGAACTACTAGATGCTGTAGCCAAAACTAGATCAGTTCAAAGGTTTAGAAGCAGAAGGCAATTCATAAGAATAAACACTCTCTCAATTAGGAAGGAAGACTACACTTTTAGTCTCTTAAAGGGAAAGTAAGAGAACACAATAAAAACATATAAGTAATGGAAAAAGAGGAACGAATAGAACAATTCAAAAGTTCAATTGGAAGTAGATCAGGTACTAGACAACAAGATTATTCTCCAAGAACGTCAATTATTCGGTCAAGACTGAGGGGGTATTTTACAAGATTTCAGGACAGTCATAGCCATCAACAAAGAATTGCTTGCTTAGCCATGAGCCCATGAGTTCAATCAACACATGATCATTACAAACTCAAAGGCGTTAAATTTCCTAGAGGGACCTCATACTATTATAGTTAGTTCTCATTCCCACAAACGTACTTGTAACTAAGCAAGATTCGTAGATAGTAGTGCATTAAATAAAATGGTATTTAGTTTTACAACAGAAAGATAATCAGAAGAACCAAATACACTCTTATCACATAAAGGATGCTTAAGGAATGTGTCCCAAATATATACTCAAGAGCAATGGGCATGAGCAAAAAAAATTACCAAACCAACTGTGCTGGCAGTTTGAACTCACAGGCAGGCATTGTAGAACCACACAAATGAAGCAACAAATGAATCACAACATGTATAATATAACCACCACCACAAGATAAATATATTTAAATAAAGACTTGTAAATGAACCTAACCTGATCAGCAACATCATACATGCAGATAAATTTACTATTCCCACCAGCTAATATGTAGCTCCCATCAGCCGAATAACACAAGGTCGTGAAGCATTTGCCAGAAGTGGAGTTAGCAGCAGACCTCCGATCTGTCATGAGACGTCCCCCAGCAATATCCCTACGACCTTCTATGGTGTACATCAACAAACCTTCAACAGGATCCCAGAAATGGATTTGTCCATCTAATGTACTGCATGCCAGCTGCTTCCCATCCGGTCGATACACAACTGTGAGAACGTCATGTGTGTGAGGAAACAATTCAACTGCACCTTTCCCTTCGAAAACATCCCACAAGCGAACAGTTTTATCCCATGATGATGATGCTAAAACAGCCTAAAACAGGGGAAGATCAATTTGAGTTTTCATAAAACGCAACATACATCAGTCATTGACAGACGTCATTGACATAGAGATAACATGTTGAAAATGTTGAATATGTGGCTGAAGAAGATACAAGAGCTCACATTTGTTGGGGAGAATGTCAGTCCATGTACAGGACCCTCATGACCACTGAGGACATCTAGCAATCTTCCCGTCTTCATTGACCATACATATATCTATCATGTTGGATACATAACCAATTTAGTCATAAAAATCATTGTTAAAAATTTAAACTGCCTCAAAATTCAAGAAGAAAGTGCCATGACCTCAAATGAATCAAGAGTTCCAGCACATATGACTTCTCCACTCTGGTCAGCTGCTAACGAAACAAACTGCTTTGAGGTTGGCGTGGTGAAAGTTCGAAAGTTCCGATAACGATACAAATCCCATGCACGAATAGTCCCATCCAGAGATGCACTTAGGAGGCAATTATTGTTAGCCGTGAAATGAAGAGCAGTGATTGCATTAGTATGCTCGGAAAATGTCACAAAACAGAACCCAGATGAAACGGTCCACACCTGTTTCACATAATAGATGAACATAGTTTCAATCTATCACTGTCATGTAATAACAAAAAGACGCACCTATGTGCTGACGTAAAGATGAAATCCCACTTATATCTTCAGATGTCCCGAAAATGCTACGAGGTGCTCGGAAAAGGTAAAATTCTCAAGGTAAACATGATACTCATCAGTTAGTATCCTAGTCAAATTACTTTTTCATGGTCTTACATACTCCAGATTAAACTTGATATCAACAGTACATATAATTTCATATACATTTTCGGAAAGTTATTTTTGCGATGTTAAACTATGTGCAACGTCCAAAACATTTTGTATAACATGATAGAATGCTTAAGAGTTTAGTCCTAACACCATTTAAGAAACAAGCAAACAAACAACTAAATTTTTTATGTGTGACAAATTAAAAAGTCACCATGTAACAAACGAACAACCATAACACTTTGCATAGTATAATGCACAAAATTATTGAAAATGACATTTGCAATGAATTGATCACTATAATGTGTCTTCTGGGGGTAGTAACTTTGGAAATATGAGCTTAAATTGTATAATAACTTCATACAGCATTAACTCAAACTGGCCCTCTTCAAAATATCCATGGTATCAGTAGGCCTAAAATTTATAACGCACTATTTGCACTAAAATCAGAGTCAGTCAAGTTAACAAAATTGCAATCTTAAAACACATCAGGTCAAACATATAAAACCTTTCGGGTATTTTTGGCTGCTTCTCGAAGATGTCTGAATAGTGTGAGTAGTAAATAATGTGTACAATTCAACAGTCACACAAATATTAATAACCAACTTTTATATTACCTTGACTTTATTATCATCAGCCCCTGTTGCCAAGAGCTGTGAATCTTGTGAATATGCAATAGCATTCACATCAAAATAATGGCCCTGCTGCTTCATTATGTAACTCTCCGACTTCCACTCCCACACAAGCAACTGCCCCAACTTTGCACATCCAAACGTTAACCAATTCCCAAGACCATTAAAGACGGCCGTCGTAATCTTTTCCCGTGATATAGACAATAAATGAATACACACGAAATCAGGCATTTGGTATAACCCAAAAACTCCATTCGAGAAGCCTACAACAACCATATCAAGACCTCTATGATAATCACAAGCTGTCACCCTAGCTGGTGCTTGCATAAAATAATCCTTCTTCAACAATTCCCATTTCAATGTATGCAGTAACCCCTTACCCTCTTCATCCAAACCACCATTTTCACCATCAATTGCCTTCCTTTTCTTCGACACAACCTTCACTTCCCCTCGTCCCGGTGTCCCAGGAGACTCGGGCTCTGAACCTCCCTCCATCTCCACATCACTCAAATCCCTCTCCAGATCACCATACCCCCAACTAAAAACAGCCCCATCACGCGACAACGTATAAACTCGATTAACACTACCTAATTTCTTATCAACCCCGAAAAACGCCCCCACAATGACATCCCTATGCCCCAGAAACAAAAACGCCTTATTCAACCCCCGCATCTTCTTCAAACAAAGCAACCTTACAGCCAAATCCTTCGACCCGACCAAAACAAACCCCGAGTCAGAACTCCAATCTAACGAACAAACATCACCATTACAATCCGAAAATGTCCTCACCAACTTAAACGGGAAAAACTCCTTTTGAAACCCAGGTGCCTGCCAAATCTGCACCAGCTTCCCCACCCCCACTGCAATAAACCTCCCATCGGGACTAAACTCAGCAGCTCCAACACGATTCTTAAAGGTGATGTGATGGAGGGTTACGCGGCGACGGAGGTTGATGAACTGGGCGCGGTTGTTGTCGTCTATTATTAGTAAAAAGACGCCATCATGGGAGGAGGCGATGCGGCAGATGTTGGAGGAGCATTGAGAGGGAAGGGTGGTGGTTTGCGATTTAAGGAGGTCGGTGAGGGAGACGCGGTTGCCCACGGCGGAGACCAGCAGGTTGTTGTCAATGATGGCGACATTTCCGCCGCGGTAGGGGGCGCCCAGGAGGTTGCGGAACTTGTAGTTCATTGTGGGAGAAAGGGGGGGTTGAGGTCTGGAGGTGTTGGCGGAGGAGGAGGGTGAAATATATATTGGAAGGGGGTGGAGAGGAGGGTTTAGTTAAGCCCTATATTGAGCTGAGTGGACATATTCTCATCTTAATGCATGCGGAGTTGTTTTGTCTCCCACTTTTGCTTCCAAACAACCAATCAAAGATGCAAACACAACAGATTTAAAACCCCAACTCCAAGAATAAAGAACTAACCCTTTCTCCTCTTTACACCTCACGAAACTAATTTGCTTAAAACAGAGTAAAGTAGCAATCTTTATTCCTTCTTCTCCTTTTCCTTCCAATCACCTCCTGTAAATCAACATGAGTCCCAAATATTCAATCACAAATGAAAAACACCAGATTCAAAAACCCATCTCAAAAAGCCACCAAACGGTATTGTCACCAAAAAATTCAAACAAACTGCATAACCCAGAAACAAAATTGAAAAGGTAAAGCAATAATACAAAATAATCTGCCTTGAAGATTTGTAATATTTGTGGAATCAACGCAATAAACACACAGTCATATTGAATGCGAAGATTGTGGACCAATATATTGGGACAGAGAAAAAGAAAAGGATAGAAATTGTTGAGATTAACGCAGCGTTCAGTAGAAGCTCATAATAACATAGTAAAATGCAAGTTCGAATAACAAAATAAAGTGAAAGTTCGAATAGAGTCCGAATAACAAAACAAAATGCCAGTTATATTACATCAATTCGCAGAAGCAATAAAGATATTAACAGTTGAAAAATACAACAGAATCAGAGACAAACCAACAGTTGAAAACATTTGAAGGACTATATTAAATTAAGATGAATGTTCTTTTACTATTAATATAACTTTCAATGATGAACAAAATCTAAGAATTAAGTATGAAGAAGTTGAAAGAGCTAAACTTGTCCGAAACTTGACTAATACAGTAGCATTATCTATGCAACAAAAATGATATTCTTGAACAAAGTTAAACAGCATTTGATACCTTAATACCTCCAATTCACTGAAGAAACTAAACAACTAATACAGTAACAAATTAGTGTCTGAATTCTGCACAAAAATGTGCAACTACTGAACACATATATGGCTATATAAATTACAAAGTTGAATAACAAAAGTAATGATAATAAATTAAACGAAACAAAAAACTTGAATAATCTCAGAATAAAAAAAGGTAAACGATTATAATAAAATAAAAAGTTAAAATTATAAGAGAAGTATTGTATACCTAGTCGATTATAGTTTAAAAAGTATGGAGGGGAGGAGATTATTGGCGGTGCTGAGAAGGATGGAGGCTGTGCGGCGGTGGGAAGGATGGAGGCTGTGCGGCGGTGAGAAGGGTTTTGCTTTAGTATTTTAACTTGTTACCTATACTACTAGTCCGTATCATCCATGTTTATGCATGTATACCATTCAAATGAATCATTTTAAGTGTTTTTTATATAAAATATACATTTTTTATCTACAAACTTTCATTTATTGTTTGTAAATAATTGACAATTTAAATTCCATAATTGGTAGCATATTATAGTTTTAATTTTGTTTATTATATTTTGATTATACAATAGTTTCATATTAGTGAAGTAATATTACAAGGCTTAACTAATAGAAATTTGTTTATTGTTTGTGAATAATTAGTAATTTAAGTTTGATAATACAAAAACCTACATTTATCCTCTAGTATCTTGCGACAACGATTGAACAAGTGAGTCATATCAAGACACATATACAAAGCAGGATGGGTGATATTTTTTTTCAGATTATATGATCATTAATACTGAAAAATAAATAGATGAACATATTTTTATTGATAGTATTATGGATGCTTACGGTAAAGATAAAGGTCGTAGAGTACCTTTCAGATAGATTTTAGAATTTTATTATGTCGTTTTTTAAAACTAACCGTTCAACCAAATCTTTTTCAACTTGCCCCCCTTAATTTTTTATCGTGGCCCTCCTTAAGAACCCACTCATTATTTCTTTGTAACACCTTGTATTACTAATTTGTAATTAAGTAGCACGCTAAAGCTCGTGATAACAATATGTTCAACTTTCCATATAGTAACAACAATTGTGCTAATGTACTGAATGAAACAAATGGAGTATAAACAGCCCACTAACTATTACTTTTGCAATTTTTGTGTTGTTCATCAAATATGTGATAGGAAGTAGAAACTCCAGGTTGAAGAAGTCCAACCAATTTTAATTAATTAAAATGAAATGTTTTAATAGTTTGGGTTAAGTTAGATTTAAATGTTTTACCCTTCTTAAAGAAAATTTAAATGCTGAAAAAGTTTCAAAAATGACAATTCAAGTGTCAAATTTAAAGTCCATATACCTATTCAACAAGATAAATACATTAGATACTAATTTGATAAGATAAAAGAAGTTTTTTTTTTTTTTGTAAATTAGCGATGAGGGTGAGTTTCGAACCCAGGACCTTCTGGTCTCTAGCAAGAGCCTTAACCACTAAGCTATTCGATTAACTCAGATAAGATAAAAGAAGTTGAGATGCAAAAAAGGCTAAATTTCCAATGTCCCATGAACAATTGTTAAGTGATCAAATTATGGACTGAACTTCTGAGTCGGGCGGTGCCCCCCTAAACTTTTAAATCAGTCAAGTTGCCCCCTGAACTATGACGAACTGGTCGGTTTGAGGACTTTCACCATAAAATTGATAGTTGATGGGGTTCAGAATAGTGTGGGTGCGGTTTGGGGGGAAAATGAAGCGAGGGGGGAAACAAGGCATTAGTTTATTTTAAAAGAGGTCCACTATATTTTTGTATATTATAAACTAACCTCAATACATATAATATAGAGCAAATGGCTTCATCGATCACTCACGTTTGTTAAAAAACACTAGTCGATCACTCTAGTATGACTTTGTATACTTTCGATCACTCATGTTGGGTATTATGTGTACTTTTGGTCACTCACACGTTTTTGGTACAACTCTTAATTTTTAGAAATTTTTAACATTTTTGTAAGGGTATTTTAGTCATTTTCCCATAATTCTTTAACTTTCATCAACTAACTTTCATTAACTTCCATTGCACTCTACATTTCCATGACAAAATCATGAGAAAATGACTAAAATATCCTTACCAAAATGTTAAAAATTTCAAAAAATCAAGAGTTATAGCAAAAAAACGTGTGAGTGACCAAAAGTATTACATAATACCTAACATGAGTGATCAAAAGTATTACATAATACCTAACATGAGTGATCAAAAGTATACAAAGTCATACTAGGATGATCGACTAGTGTTTTTTAACAAACGTCAGTGATCGATCGACTAGTGTTTTTAATCTTTTATCTCCTGTAGGCCCGCATAATACGGATCGGGCTGAGTCGCAGATTGCATTTGAGAGTTTGAGTTTAAGAAGCAAGCATAGTCTACAGTCTACAGTTTATCTTCGGTTTCCATTCTTCCTTTCCGTCAAGTAATGAGGCACCTTCTCCTCTTTTTATTATCCATTTCCTAAATACAGTATTACTTAAACTTGTTGATTCCGATTCTTCTTCTTCTTCTTCTTCTTCTTCTCAGCAATCAGCATAATACCATATGCCAAACTTAATTACTTATCAGGTCATTTACTATTAATTCTCTCTCTTTTTTATACACTCGTAGTACTATTTATGCTTTCTGAGTTTGTATCTTTGCTAATTTGGATTTTTTCCATTTTGGTTTGACCTGCTCAACTGTTTTTATATCTTTCTAGACAAACTCTTATTTACATCGAGACTAGACTATACAGTTTATGTGAATTGGATGCAACATAATCAGTTCGACTATTTATTATTCTAATTTAATCTCAATGCTTCACATTATATAGGATCTATGTCAACAAAATCAATGTCATAATATTCATTTCTATGCTCAGTATTTGGAAAAAAATTGGCAATTTTGAGAAAAGTTATGATTTTGTGCACGACCCCTTTTCATCGATGTGGTTATTGTGTTGAATTGAACATTATAGCATGTAAAGTTATTATCTTTTCATATTTTTCTGTTTGTTATTTGGATATGATTCGTATGTTCTATTACACAATGTTATATTTGTGTTTGTAATATTTATCACTAAACCATGCCATACATTTTTATTTTAACAAGTTGTGCTTTCTTTTTCGTGTTTTGTGTTGATGATGTCAATAGCCATGAATTGATTTGTTTGTTTACTTTCGGTGTTAACATTAGTTGGGTAATAGCTCCTCACTTGGTGTCGTGTTTGCTCCTTTTCTAAGTTCTATACTTTTTGTGGTTCCATGACCTTGTGCAGTTACAAAACTTGTATAAGTTTGAACTGTGTCAATGGTGATAATCGGTAACAAATACTATACATATCTTATGGTGCGTGTAGCACTATAGTTCGATATTTTCTACAAATTAATTTATGTTGATGATGTGTGTAGGTGATGTTAACTAACGGTTCAGTATTTTCTACAGCTTAATATATGTTGATGATGGATTATAATTTGTAAATTCTTTATTCATTGTCATTTTTTTGTTTTTTTTCGATTTGCGAATCATGGAGTATTGGAACACTCTTGCATACTTATCTTTCTAATGTATCTCCATTTTAGAAATGTGGTTACTGTATGCTGATGTTTCTTCTTTTATCTCAACATTGCAGATTGAATCAAATTTTGTATGTTCATCACGTTGAAAGTTTATTTGTTGCAAGCTCTTGGGTTCAGATGAGAACAGTCGCAATGTGTTTTTCACTGATTCAGTTCCCACGGTGCAGAATTCATACCTTTTCCAGTTCTTGGTGGGGGCGTTTTCAGCAACACGGTCAGAGATACGCAGAAGATCCTTGTTGCAAGGTTCATTGTTCAAACAAATATGATCCTGAAGGAGGATTCACTAGAAAATGGATTCGGCGCACTGTGACGACAAAATCACTAACAGGGAAAGGAAGTGTAAGTAAAAAAACAATAATCCAGCGAGATTTGTCAAACGAGACACTAGGCACTAGCACCAATGCACATACATCAGAAATAACTGAAGTAGAGAGTATCCAAGTAGAAAGTGCCCAGTACTACAATATCCAACAAGTTGTTGCTGAAAATAAAGATCTTTCTAAGTTTGTTACTTATCTTGTTTTTGATATTGAAACCACTGGATTCAGCAGAGAGAATGACCGAATCATTGAGATAGCAATCCAAGATCTGCAAGGGGGTAAAAACAGCACTTTCCAGACTCTAGTAAATCCAGAGTGCGCTATTCCGAATTCATATGTTCATCACATTTACAATTCCATGGTTAATAGGAGTGATGTACCCAGGTGATGCATTTGGATGGTTGTTTGTTTTGTGATTTTGTCATACTGCTTGCTAGAAGTGAATCTGCTAATGTGGCTAGATAGTAGAAGTAGGTGAAATAGATTTTATTCTGTCTGCAGAGTGCAGATATTACATCAAGAAACTTGCGGGACTTGTCTAGTTGTCTATGTTGACTCGATATAGTTTCCTTCTTGTTAAAAAAAGTGAAAAATGGCATGCCCCATGATTTCGTTATTGGACTTTTTATCGCTCCACATCTAAGTTTTCAACTTGCATACACACTAGAATCCACTAATCTTGATTTTTTAACTTCATCAAAATAATGGGGATGGTTGTAGGGCGTTGGAAAAGGCCACTTAACAGCATACTCTATGAGCTTCCACAAGCTCCTTGAACTTTTTGTTTATCATTGAGACAAAATTCCTTCTTGGAATTGTGAAATCGTAGCAGAAGCAAAGCATTTCACCAGAAACTCTATTCTTTAAACGGTGATGATGTGCTGCTTACTTGAAATAATGCATTTATTATATTGATATTAGATCAAGTTCAATAGTGGTTTACTGTATAGAGATGCCCACTTATCCATCAGTTCACTTTTTGTTATTTTTTTGTTTATAGTTTGTGATGTTTTGCAGGATGGAGGATCTTATTCCAATTTTATTGCAATATGTTAGAAGCCGTCAGAAACCTAATGGATATGTGGTTTGGATTGCTCATAATGCACGAGTATTTGATGTCCCATTTTTAATTAAAGAATTCAACCGCTACTCATTTGAGATTCCATTAAATTGGTCTTTCATTGACACACTTGCAATGGCCAGGGAACTGATGAAGTCTGGAGGTAGCTTTCCCTCTCTAATTTCCTTGTTCACACTTCCCTGTATAAATTTGAATACCATAGTTCACTGACTTGGTTTTAATTTTGATATCAGGGGAGAATGTTCCTGCGAAAGCATCAGTACAAGCCCTTCGTGAGCACTACAAGATTCCGCAGTTGGGTGATCCGCACAGAGCACTATCGGATGTTAAATGCTTATCATTGATTTTTCAGAGGTTAACATTTCACTTAAAATATTCTGCCTCAGGGCTTATTGGAAAACATTCATTTAGTTTCAGGGATATCGACTCAAGTAGCTCAAAGAAGAAAAGTTCAGGCTAGATACATTACTGATTTTATTAAATTATTGACATTCATTTATTTAAAGATGCATGGCAATATATCTAGTTATGTATGTTCTGTATCCTTTAAGGTTGGAATTCTGAATTCATACAACAGCTTTTGTGTATTCTGGTAACTTAATAAGGAACCATATAGCATTGTTGGCTCTGAGTTCATCTTGCACTGATTAGTAGCCTCCTCTCCATGGCTTCTGCTACATCGAAGGGTAATCGCCAACAGAACAAATTTTAAAAATTGAAAACCTTTGGGGGAGTGTTTAAAATTTGACTTAGTTGTAACATTAAACTTCAATTGCTAACAATTCACCATATTACAATAACCTTACCAATACTAAAACACCATAAGAAACAAATTCTCAACACTTTTACACTAACCTAACTTTACAAATGGAGACAAAAAAGTGTATATATATTAATGAATAATGGTATTATCTTTTATTTATAAATAAAATAAATATTTGAAATATAATTCACCAAATATCCCAACTAGCTTATAAGTGACAACTGTTTAGTTTGGTGGAAAGTAACCAAGGCTAAAAGCCTAAAAGATTAATATTCTTGATATATTGCAAATGGATTTTTAATAAGTCACTTTGCTTACATACTTTTTTGGGGGGCTTATTTTCACTCTGCCCCTTGAACTATTACGTGAGTTTTAAAATGCCCCCTAATATCATGTTAAACCTCAATTTGCCCCCCTAACCTACGTTTTGTGTCATTTTGCCATTTGAAATGCCAAATTTAGATGTAATTTTGTTTTAAAAGAAGGATAAACTCGGAATATCATACATTAAATTTTTGGGGCACTTTTTGAAAATAACTAAACTTGTGAATTAAAAATGAACCCCACCTTCATCTTATTCGTCAAACCCCCCAATTCGACTGCTCTAGGTATTTTAGTTAAGAATGGTTGTTCTTAAGATGTTCTGTTGTGTTGTATGTTCTGCAACAATTTTGTCTGGATTGTCTACTACATGCTCATGCTTCATTTGATTAATTGTATGCTTCATCTGGATTGAAATTTGTTTCAATCTATGTGTTTGTTTATACTAATTGAAGTGATTATTGTTGTGGACTTTGGTGACATTTTATGTTGTCGACAATCGAAGAAGTGTAAACACCCTCCAATACATGACCACACAACCAACAACAGTTCCAATGAAGGTGGGGTAGGAGATTTGATGAAAAAAATGAAGGGTGGGTTAATGTTTAACTCACAAGTTTATTTATTTTAAAAAATTTCCCCAAAGTTCAATATATGTGATATTCAGAGAAACCCTTTCTTTTAAATGAAATTTCATCTAAATTTAGCGTTTCAGGGGCAAAATGAAACAAAACATAGTATAGGGGGCAAATTGAGGCTTAACATAGTATTAGAGGGCATTTTAAAATTTTGGTGATATTGAGGGGGCAAAGTGAAAATAAGCCTGTTTTGGGTGTGTGTCCAAACAAGTAACTGAAGAACCCTTTTGTGGAATCCTACACTGTCTTGATTATTACATTCGCAGCAGAAACAAACAACTTTTTCACTATAATTTCCATTTATTTATATCTCTCTTTGATTATCCATCCATCAAAGAATTCACCACCTTATATATATTCTACCATTGATTATTTCTTGAGCTGCCCCCCCTCCCCCCACCCCACCCCCCCTCTCTCAAGCAAACAGCTCACTCCTCTCACAATTTCACATAATACTCATCACATATTTTTTCCCAGATTTATTTCATTATTTTCGAGAACCAAAAAGAGCTCATACAATGGATGCTGATTCTTGGAGCGCTCGTCTCTTCTCTGCATCTAGACGTTATCAACCCTCTTTTCAATCTCGATCTGGTAACTTTTCAGCTTTTTTGATTTCTTGTTTTGTGTAATATTGATCAATTTTATATGAGAACCATTGTGATTTTCGCAATTTTTTCTAGTATATGTGGTATTGAGCTTCGATGTGTATTTTTGTTTATATACCTTTTTAATGGGTTTGAGGCAACAGGACGAAATCGGATGGTTCTTTTAATTTGTGAGCTTGGAAGACTTTGATTTTCTGTGTTCTATAATATGGTTTAGGGGTATCGTGATTTTGTTAGTTTTTGTAATATAATTGAGCTTCTATGTGCAAAAACAATTTGGTTTTTGTATGGGTTTGAGCTAACAGGGACTAAATGGGATGGTTGTGGTAATTTTTCAGCTTTCTGACTTTGATTTCTTGTGTTTTGTGTTAATATTGTTGAATTTCGAATTAGGGGTATTTTTCTTTCGTAACTTTTTTTCGCATATGTGTAATTGAGCTTCTATATGGACAAAAGATCTCATTTTGTTGATGGTTTGAGATAATAGGGACGAAATGGGATGGTTTGGACACAGAAATGTCGATGGGGTTTGAAGAAATTGAAATGAATGACGATGCCAGAGAGGAGTATTCATGCCCATTTTGCTCTGAGTTTTTCGATATTGTTGGACTGTGTTGCCATATTGATGATGAGCATCCTGTGGAGGCAAAAAATGGGGTATTTATTTATACATCTCTCTGCATTTTGTTTGAGTATAATTTCCTAATTATCTTTAAGAATAATTGGTAACGCCCACTTGTAATACGAAAACCAGCTTTACAGATTTTTCATCTAGAAGGTTGAAGGTAATCTTTTGTTGAATTGAGTTGTTTTTCTAGTGTATGATAATTTCAGAAGTACATGATAGTTCATGCTCATCCTGGCTCCTGTTGGATTCCGCACGTTTTCCTGTCACAAGTGTGAGTTCAACGCTTGTGTTAGATCATTTCCTGGGTTGCCTTCTGAAGATGAAGTTTCAGAAGGGCTTGTAGCTTGTCAGAATTGTTTCTTAAAGTACTGTTAGATAAACTTAGAGATTTTGATGAGGGTACTTCAACTGTAAAGAGAAATGCTTACATTTTCGTATTGCTTTGCTTCTTCTTGTAAATATAAGAGTGTTGCTCCAAATTTCATAGATCTTGATTATTGAGTTCCCTTATCAGGTGACTATTCTAATGATGTGGTTCTTGAGTTGCAGGTATGTCCAGTTTGTGCAATGAGAGTGGGGGTTGACATGGTGGCACACATCACCTTGCAGCATGGCAATATCTTTAAAATATCCTTTTGGCCTTTTACTTCTGCTCACTTTTGTCATCTGTGGACATACAACTTTAAACAATCTATGTTCAGCATTTGGTTTTGGGTCTTCGTCTTTTCTTTTCTTTTTTTCTGTTTGAATTTATCATCATATAGTTGAACACATTCAATTTCATTTATAATGGTGATCTTGACATAATTGCATTGCTTCCATTCAGAACTCTTTTTCCTTTCCCATAATTATCTATGAATGCTTGTGGCACTACTTTACGTTGCTGGTTTCCTTAACTACAGATCACATGCACCGCAAAAGAAAATCTCGTAAAGGAGGTTCCCATTCAACACTCTCTTTGCTAAGAAGGGAGTTGCGAGAAGGAAATTTGCATTCTCTTTTTGAAGGGTCTTCATGTTTAGTTTCTGCAAGCAATGCTGCCCCTGATCCACTTTTGTCCTCATTCATTTTGCCAGTTAATGATGGTTTTGGGAGCAGTCAATCACAATCTTCTGCTGAAACAGCCTCAGTCAAGAAAAACATAAATGAAGCTTCTACCAAGAGGTAAATACATGATTCTCTTAGCCTGCTTGGCCCATGTTTGTTCTTTGGTTCTAGATACCATTACAAAAGGACCTCAAAAGGCTATCAATTAGTGCAATTAAAATGTTTTGTCCAAGTTTTAGGATGGAGGTGGAAGTTGTTAGGTTGGACTTGGACCTTACATGAAATTGTTTTGTTTATGTAGCTAATCAGAATATAGAGGGAGAAGGTTTAGTGGAGATACATATATTTTTTTCTAAGTACTATATGATAAGAACTAGCCTGATGAACAATTCCGAATTCCGTAGGTTTTAAAAATAAGATCTTTTTACATTGGCTTTTCTAAATCTTCCAGGAAACTTTTATACATAGATCGTGAGTGAGAATGACAAGTATTACACTCGTAACGTTTCCATATCCACCTTAGCTGGTAAATTTGAGAAGCCACAGATTCCGAAGTTTCATTCTCTTCAGCCTCTTACCTTTTTGAACAATGTTCTTGAGCTTCATATGACGTGTTGGGCTTCACAGTTGAAGGAGGTTAGGATATTATACATGACGTTGGCAGGATGAGAAAAACATGACTGTGAACTATCAATCTCTCCCCCAACTGATGTGTAAAATTAAGGGGAATCTTACCCCATCCACTTTATATACCAAACATACATGAAGAACATTAGTTGGGTCCTCCTGTTACACAAAAAGGCAGTTGCCCCTCCCCTTATGGCTTTATCCCCACCATTTCAGTCCCTAACTTAGCTCGAGATGATTTTTAGCCAGTAAGTCATTATTTAATCATGTTACTAGTTTGTAACCATCTTTTTCCGCTGTTTGTGCAGAAAAGTTGAAGAACCGCCTTTGTCAATAAAGGATCAAGAAGAGAAGGCAAAAAAGAGCGAATTTGTTCAGGGTTTGCTTTTGTCGACCATATTCATAGATTCATTATAAAGGGCCTACAAAGCTTGCTTTAATGTCAATCATAGAGATGCATGGTACATTTAGACGACCAAGAGATGCATGCCTCTCTATGGGAAGCGACTGAGTCGAAGAACGGGAGTGGGGCAAAATAATATGTAGAAATAAATGTAATCTATGTTGGTATTATGTAGTTGGTAAGAAAACATAAAATGTATGTTACCTACGTTGTTGTTCTTCGTGCTTTGGATTAAATTAGAAGAGAAAAAAACAACCGTAAGGACATTTCTCCCTCTGTTAAGTGCTGCCCATATAGAGTTACTGAAAGTTTTACACTGCACCCAAAATTGAGTATGCCAGTAGTAACAAATAAACTAAACATGCAAATATTCCGAAAGCAGTGAGATTGTTGGAGTCGGAAAATGTATGCATTTGCAGTTATGCAGTTTTTTTGGTGAAACATGATTAGCTATATTTTAGGCAGTTGGGTGTAGTGGGCTTCATGGGGCTACAAATAAGTCCACCCTCCCTTTTTGCTATATCTCCTCAAAACTGCTACTGCCTTCATACATTACCTCCGCCCCGCTATGAGGCTTAGACTGCCCAGACTACTCCTCAACATCATCAGTAAACTAAAACAGAACAATTGCAAGTATGATGGTGCTAGAGTCGACGACCCACATGGTGGTGTTAATGGTGAATCGGGCGACAACAACAAGATAAGTAGAGATATAGGAAAGCCAACATTGACGATGCAGTCACAGTCGTTTAAGGATATGCTGCATGGTAGGAAAAATTCAGTGATGGATAAAGTAAGGATTAATTCCACCTTGAAAAAACTAAGGAAAACAAAAGAATTAGGAAGCAAGGGACGAAAAGCAGAGGCAGATACAATGGAACTATGCAAGAAAAGAATCATGATGGGTTGAAGATGCAGATCACTCAACTTATCCGCTTCACCACAATATCATCAAAATGGCGTTCTGTTACCAGAGGAAATCATCGGATGAGTATTCACATAACTACATTTATTTTCTACTAAGATCGTGTAATTCACAACAATTACGAATGTTCAATATCACCAAGTATGGAACATGTTTTTAATTATTTATTTAATTAAGACTTTACATATATATATGCCTAAAGGAGAATAATTAGTTTTTTTTTTTTTTTTGTAAATTAGCTATAGATCATAGATGTGAGTTTAGAATGAAGTAGTACAGTAGTTGCCGTTTTAAGTAGGGCCATAATTGGACTTGGTTTTTTAACCGGACCGGTCCAAACCGAACCGACGGTTTTCTTGCCGGTTTTTAATCGACCAGTTTAGTTTCGATTTTTTTTAATAGAAAAACCGATCGGATCGATTTTTCCCAAAAAACGGTCGGTTAAAAAAACAGATCCGATCCCGTCCAGTCCAATTTAGGTTATTATAATTACATAGCCCAAATCAAAACCCTACACTTTTTTCCCCATTTTTGTATTTTGGATATTTTTTATTATGTATATATGTATTTTAATTTTAATGTGTATTGGTATTAATTACAAATTTATCAAGAACATGCCCAATTTTAAAGTGTAGTGTCGCATTTATTACAAACAAGACCAAAAATATACTCCCTCCGTCCCTAAAAGATTGTCACATTTTGACTTTTGGTGGTCAACAAAACACAATTTAAAACATAAATATCTATTATTCTACATGCAAAAAAATTATAAAAAGTTAATATTTCAAAAATATATATTAAGACGAATCTAACAAGGTTCCACAAAACTATATTATTTCTTATCGTTTAATGAGAATTCATGATCAAATTTTGTAATGTTTGATTAGCAAAAGTCAAAATGTGACAATCTCTTAGGGACGGAGGGAGTACTAAAAATCGGATAAACCATCACATAATCGGACAAAAAATCAATCATGAATAGGCCCATTTACGTTGGCCCAAAAACCGACTCAAAAAACAAACATGTCCCAAACCGACGGTTTTAACCGAAAAATCGATTTTGTTGATTTTCGGAAAGATTTCAATTTTTCTTTTAATACCGATATTATCGAATAGTTTTTTTTTCTGAAAAAAATTGATAAAATCGATCCGATTTCACCCCTAATTTTAAGTGAACAAAAGTTCCCGTGGAAATGAATACTCCTATAAAATATGATTGAAATATAAACTTGGAAAAGTAGAATCGGTGAAGGTCTTGAAAGCGATGATGTTGGTTGAGTTGGAAGCAAAAAGTAGGATCATACCTGGGGCGTGGTGTGGTATCCCTCCAAGGAACTCAATCACTACCTGTCAATTGTGATCAAATAATAAGCTAAATGTAGGGTGAGGTCAGAGGTGATGATTGATAAGGGTATTTTAGTAATTTTTTTATAATTCTTTTAACATCCATCAACTAATTTTCATTACACTCTACACTTTCATAACAAAATTATAAGAGAATGACTAAATTATCCTTACCAAAATGTAAAAAATTTAAAAAATCAAGAGTTGTACAAAAAAACATGTGAGTGGCCAAAAGTACACATAATACCCAACATGAGTGATCGAAAGTTACAAAAGTCATACTAAAGTGATCGACTAGTGTTTTTAACAAATGTGAGTGATCAAGAAAGTCATTTGCTCTTAATTATAATAAGCTATATCGCTTTGATAATTTGGACTTGGAGGCTGGGAATTTCAGCTTGTGTTCTATCATCATTCGTAACAATTCAATGTTTATAAACAGTTTGTCAATCATTATCTAGACATTATATATTTACTAGATTTTTGTACATAGTCCTGTGTTAACTTGCTCATAATGTCATTTTTTATAAATAAATATATATTTAATATTAGGCTTTTTTTCATCTGGGCACCTGAACTTCTGATTTTATAACAAATAGGCACCTGGTGAACTTTTTATAACAAGTAGGCACCTGAGACCAAAATTTGGCACCTGAACTTTTGGTTTTCTCTTTTTCCAGATTTTGAACAATTTTAAAATTCTTAACCCAAGGGCAAGTTAGTCATATTGAAAATATGACATCTTAGAGGAAAAATATACAAAAAAGTTCAGGTACCATTCCGAATAAAAATTTTATGCGCCAAATTTCGAGAAAAAAGTTCAGGTGCCAATCCGGAAAGCTTGTCATATCCTGGAAGCACCCCAACACCGGCAACAACACGGAGGATGTTAGCACCAGCACCCTTGAACAAAGATTTAGCACCCTCGTTCTTAACAATCTGGGAGAAGGCATCCAATAAAGAAAGACCAAATCGGCCATGGTAGAAAAGAAGGAAAATTCTTTTTGGGCATCCAAGCAAGGACGTTAGCACCAGATTGACAGAAATCGTATAACATTTCAAGGTGCAACAACAAAAGCAACATTTTGAAGCTAATACCCCCGCCATCTAGATGGATTTAACAGGAGATAAAATTCTCACATCTTCTTGAACAATGTTTTTAATAATATGCACAACATCATAAACAAACAAAAAACTTAGATTCTAATTTTTTTTAAAAACCACAAATTGAAAACCAACCCAATTCTTTTCTCCCCTAAAAAGATCCAGACTTCAATCATTAATTACAACAATAAAAGTACCCTTTTGGCAATATGACGATTAGATGGATTTAACGGGAGTTGAAGTTGGGAAGGTTGATGAAGGAATAGAGTAGAAGAAGAAATAGAGTAGAAGGTTGATAAAGGAATAGAGTAGAAGAAGAAATAGATAGATATTAATGGGGGTTGGGTTAAATGGGTTGGGTTAAAATCCTTGCTTTAATTAGTTTAAGATGTGATCTGCCTATTTTGCCCTCCATCTAAATGTTTAAAATCTGAAAAAAGAGAAAACCAAAAGTTCAGGTGCCAAATTTTGGTCTCAGGTGCCTACTTGTTATAAAAAGTTCACCAGGTGCCTATTTGTTATAAAATCAGAAGTTCAGGTGCCCAGATGAAAAAAAGCCTTAATATTATAAAATTCATTTTAACTAATTTTAACTTTGATGTATAAAATAATATATAATTTTCCAAAGTCATTTTCTGAAAGTAAAAATAAAATATATTTAATAATATTTACAAAAAGTTATGGATGGTTGTTTTACAAAATGTTTATAAAAACAAATAATTTTATTATTAGTTTTTTATTTTGTAATAGAACATGGGGCTTCAAAGAGCTTCAAAATAACTTCAACTATTCATTTTTTCAATTATATATAGTAAAGACTTCAGTTGTTGGATGGTGTTTAATTACCACACGGAAGTATCAATCAAGCTGGTTGATTGGAGATGCTGCAGATTGCATCAAGACCAACTTACTGTTGGAGGCAATTAATGATTGCTTAACATCAGGCCATCAGGGACAATCAATCAAAGAGTTGATGGATTGCTGATCGAAGTTGTAAGAAAGAAAGTTTTTAGGGCAACTATAGATGACTCAACTAGTTGTTGGAGTCAACATTGAATGAATCGAGGGGATTCTGAAAGAACAACTAACCTTTGAAGGATTGCACTATATGTATATTGTAATATGTATAGGGATGCATCAGTTGTAATTTTCACTATATAGAGAAAAGATAGAGAGCTTAACAAAAAAGTACGTGAAGACATAATTGTTATAGTGTTGATGGACTGTCTTCCTAAGAGTTATCTAGGTGTAGACTGTTTGCTTGGTTGTACTCATATCAGGCTAGGCCTGTTATATAGTGGAACATGAAGGAGTTATGGAAAGTGACACTCAAGAACAAAATATAAGCTTAGGTTGTGCATGTATAAAAAACCTTTGTGTTATTTATTATTTATTGTTATTACAGTAAATTGAGTGAACCTCAAATAATCCATTGTCATATTGAGAGAAGTTTACGTATTTAGTATTACACATTGTCATTAACTTTTTTGTTTATTCGAGTTAATCAATAGCCTAGTGGAAAAGACTCTCTTTAATGTCCAGAAGGTCATGTTCGAATCTCACCTCATCGCTAATTAACAAAAAAAAAAAAGGTAATTAAGGTAGTAATAAGGCCGCTAGATAAAATATATTGCATTGATTTTGGTGACAATAACACTCAAGATAGAGATTACAAGGTCAACAACTACATATCCATTAATTATGAAAGTAATTTCAATAAATTGTGAAAATAACATATGTGTATGTAAATACTCTCATATATTACATTATATTATATTTAATTATTCTCACAATAATCAATGACATGTAACACCACTAATATCTACTCTCTTCATCCCTAAATGATTGATACATTTTGACGTTACATGATCAAATTTTAAAAATTTTGATCAATAATTCTCAATAACTAATAAGAAATAATAAGTTATATGATATCTTGTTAAATTCGTGTCAATATATATTTTTGAACTATCAACTTTTTATAATTTTTTCTATGTTTAAAATCGTATTTTATTGATCATGAAAAATTAAAATGTACCAATCATTTAGGGACGGAGGGAGTATTTAAAAGACTCATTGTAAAGTTAACTTATTGTCAAAATACAATAACATCTTTTATCTTTGTCAGAGGTTATCAATGGATAGTGGTGGTGACTAGGGGTGTGCACGGTTCGGTTCGGTTTTGGACGAAAATAAAAACCGAACCGACATCATCGGTTTTATGCCAGATAGAACCGAAATTGGTTCGGTTCTAAACGGTTCGGTTCATATCGGTTCTAGGTCGGTTCCGGTTCGGTTTCGGTTCTGGGCCGGTTCTGGGCCTCGTGTTTTGGACCTAAATTTGAACACACTTTCGGCTTTGAAATATTAGGTCTGTTCGTTTCCAGCTAATATTATTATTCATTTTGGACTCAAATCTAAATGTGATTGGTATTGTTTTATATTAAATGTAACTCATAATTAAGTTTCAAAGATATGTCGATCTACTCTATATAAATTTAACGAACTCCTTTTAAAACTAATTTCGAAATTTGTACACACATTTGTCACACTTTACCAATTTTTAAATATATATGTATCCATATATTATTAGCTTAAAACATATTCACTTATCAATTATTATATCATACTAACAATAAACAATGTTGAATCCTCTCACCAATTATCCCTTACTAAACTTAATTTTTTCTACATAAAATTAGTCATCGGTTCGGCTCGGTTTTTATCGATTCTCCCACAAGGCGAACCGCCTCGATTCGGTTCCTTCAAAGGCGGAACCGAAATCGGTTCTGTTTCGATCGGTTATAACAAAATCGGTTCTTTTCGGTTCGGTTCCGGTTCGGTTCGGCTCGGTTTCGATTTTCCTCCACACCCCTAGTGGTGACTCGGCCTTACTTGTACTTTTTGGCAATTCAACTATGTATAATGTTTATTGGATGTCTAAGAAAATATGCCAAAATAATAAATATTGTATACAAAGTCGTAAATCACCAACTCGACATGATAAATAATATTATCGAATAGTCTAGTAAAAAAGGCTTTTGCTAATGATCAGAAGGTTTTGGGTTTGAAACTCATTTTATCGCTAATTTATAAAAGAAAAGAAATATTATCACAATTACCAAATAACATTTTCATATCTGCAAAATTGGTTATTAGATCAAACAATTTTAGTTTACCCCAAAAACTTTTTTGTATCAAAAATGAAAATACATATTTTATTTTAAGGATAACAATAATTCGACTATCAAAGGTTATAAAAAAAACTAAAATTGAAAGAATTATATTATTATTTTCATATGAACTTTACTAAAAACAATATTTATAAATATATATAAAAACCTATCTATAAAATGAAGTATTGTAAAAAATAATTATTATGTGCAATGTCACGTATCAGAATGCTAGTTTTTTTTATAAGTGTCAAATCGTCACACTAACCGACTAACGATCTCTATGCACCTCTGCCCTTACACAGATGAGGTAAGTTCGCTCCCAATGGAAACACAATATTCACGGTACATGAAGTGTCAAGGTTGTTGGTATTTTGTAGTCTAGTTATTACCAGTTGAGCTATATCCGGAAGCATTATAAATGCATTTTTTGAATTGAGAGTAATTGAAGAATTACCGAGCGAAACGTACATTATGATTGCAACTCCGTGAGTGTACAATTGAAAACCCAAGTTTGTGAACATTATAAGATCTAAGGAAAGCATCGACAACTCTTGTATTTTTGATATCTCTCTATCTTCATTGCCTTGTACACGTTTGAACTCATATCATCCTTCTGGGCAACTTCTCATTAGCCCCAATTAACCTTCCAGTACTCGTCAACATGTTCCAATGCCATCGAAGAACTCCCGTGTAAGCGTGGTAAGGAGGTGTCGGATAGTATAACAAGAAGCCAAGTTATGTGTTGTCTCATTCATGCAATGTCTTAGATTCTTGAAACCAACTATGGTAATAATACTTTGGGCTTAGGTCATGGGATTATTCTTTTAGTCCACTAGAGGAAAATGGAGTAAGCAGGTAAAAAGAAAACAACTTTTTAATCCTCTAAGTTTTGTCTTGGAATGATTTATGCTTGTGGAGTAGGAATAAACAAGTATTAAGATTTGAATTTTGTATGGATATTCTTATTCTCTCACTCTGACAATTCTGAGCAAGGCCATACATGTTGTTGGAATCTCATTAACATATAAGCTACATTTTACTTACTAGTGCATTTTAAGAGCTCCTTCCAGATTCATCCTCTTCTTCTTCTTGTTATCAGTGATTTTCCAGCAACCAGTTCTATATAATAATTGCTTATATCAATTTTTTCAACTCTGAGATGTGTAATTAGGTAAGGGGACTGTGTCTTGTGTTGCAAGGAATTTGGTGGTGAAACTGAGTGTGGGAAGGATATCATCCATGTTTAATGGACTTGCAAGATCATTTTTGCTCAAGTATAGGAAAAACAGCACTGAAGATCTATCTGGAAGGAAGGCTGTCGAAAGTATGGCTAAGGAGGCGAAAAAGAATGATATGATTCTGAGATCTTCAGGGGTTATTAACGTCGATGGATCCAAGAACTTTGCTTCTGTTTGTTCCAAAAGAGGGGAGAAAGGTGTGAATCAAGATTGTCTAATAGTTTGGGAGGTATGCTTATTGCAAGTTAACATTTGAGCATAGCATGATATTTCATGCACCAGGCTTCCCTCTTCTTATAACTAATTTGCTTAGTGTAATTCTCGATACATTTTTTGTTGTGTGCCAATTTATAGGAATTCGGTTGCCAGGAAGACATGATGTTTTGTGGTGTATTTGATGGACATGGGCAATGGGGACATTATGTGGCAAAGTTTGTTAGGGAATCAATGCCATCATCGTTACTTTGCAATTGGCAGGAGATGCTAGCAGAAGCCTCATCAGGTCCAGCTTTTGATATTCATTCAGATAAAAAGCTTCAGAGTTTTAATATCTGGAAATACTCTTACATCAAGGCTTGCGCTGCGATTGATCAGGAGCTGGAGAATCATCGAAGAATTGATACATATAACAGTGGTACTACGGCTTTGACCATTGTTAGACAGGTAAGAACTTCAGGTTCCTGAATTGATTATTAACAACCAATTTCGAGTGCTTCCACAGTATCATATTGTTGATACCTGGAGTTCGCTTTTGTCATATAGGGCGAGAACATCTTTGTTGCGAATGTTGGTGATTCGCGTGCTGTGTTAGCTACCATAAGTGATGATGGGAATTTGGTTGCTGTTCAGCTGACACTTGACTTCAAGCCAAATTTGCCTCGTTAGTCTTTTCCCTTTCCTTAAATATATGAAGTAAATTGAGAAATCTTGATTGTGAAGACCTCTAAGATAGTTGTAATGATGTATACAGAGGAAACTGAGAGGATAATTGAGTCTAAAGGCCGTGTGTTCTGTATGCAAGACGAGCCTGGAATGTACAGACTTTGGCTTCCAGATGAAGAATCACCAGGACTAGCAATGTCCAGAGCTTTCGGAGACTACTGCATCAAGGATTATGGCCTTGTTTCTGAACCGGAAGTGACACACAGACATCTAACGAGCAAAGACCAATTCGTGGTGATGGCATCTGATGGGGTATGTATATATGTACTACAATCTTGATTAGGCCTTTCACGATTAATCCACCTTTAGAAACAATCTCCTCAACACTTAAATCCAAATCTGTGGAACTGAAGATGGTCTAACATCTTAAGGTTATTAACATGTTCTTTACAAATGATTTTGAACACTTCAAATTTTGTTCATGAAGTATGTTCCTCTATATGAAGGTGTGGGATGTTATTTCGAACCAAGAAGCTGTGCAAATTGTATCATCAACTCCGAATAGAGCTAAGGCAGCGAAGTTGCTAGTAGAGTGTGCTGTTCGTGCTTGGAAACGGAAGAGGAGGGGGATCGCCATGGATGATATTTCTGCCATTGTCCTATTCTTTCATGCACCTTCGCCTCAACAAATTCATCCTGTAACGTAAAGCAGTAATTAGATTTACCATGCGCCAAGTAACTAGTCATTGTAAATGTTCAGCTTATCCCTTTACTTTCCTCAACACTCGTAAAATTTGCATTCTAGTGTAAAATTTGCAAATAACATATCGAGGGGGACCTATTAGTAAAAATTGCTGAAAATCCTGCATGTTGGAGGATACCATTATGACATTTTGAAGGAAAATTAAATATGAGAATTTCAAGTATTCAGTTTTGTATCAGGTCATCTCAAGCCCTTAATTTTTATTTTATTGATTTCAATGAATATTAATCGTTGTTACAGCAATATACTGCCTTCCATTAATATATTATTATTATTATTATTATTACAGAAAGTATTTGGCATTGAGTATATTGCGGGGATATTGGTGGGTTGGATTTCATATTGTTTGACATCCTCTGGGTATAATGTGTGGTCGAACAAGTTTGGTTCCTCTTTTGATTGCCCCATATAAATATAGAAGAGGAAAGGAGAAGACCTGTGCCTAAATATTAAAAAAAAATCATGGCGAATAGTCGAAGAAATCTCGCCGCGGCAGGGGTGGCTTCTATAATCCTTGTAGCCATGATTGTCGCTCTAACAGTGGACACCGGGGTAGAGAAAAGGGATGAAAGCAAACATTCTATAAATGATACTAAAAAATCCGTCCAAAGCCTTTGCGAAGGCACTGATTATAAAAAGACTTGTATGAAGAGCCTTGCTGGTGCAAACACCACGGATCCACATGAGCTTCTTCAGGTTGCATTCAAGGCTACAATGGAGTCCATTGAAAAGGCAATCAAGGACTCCTCAGCCATGAAAGGTCTTCAAAGTGACCCGAGAGCGAAGATGGCACTCGAAGATTGCCAGGAGCAGGCTACTCGTGCACTGAATGACCTAAAAAGGTCTTTCACCAAATTTTCTAATTACGATTTCTCAAGGATGAATGAAATGCTTGAAGATTTAAAGATCTGGCTCAGCGGGGCGAGTACTTATCAACAAACATGTCTAGATGGATTTGAAGATGTTCAAGGAGATTCTGGGGAACGGATGAAGCGCATTCTCAAGACTGCAATGGAATTAACAAGCAATGCTCTTGCGATGGTATCTGAGGTCTCATCTCTTGTTACATCGCTTGGCACAAGTTCCAAACGTCGTCTTCTTTCAAACAATGGTGGATATCCCGAGTGGGTTGGATCAGCACATCGACGCCTTCTGGCAAACCCAGGCAAACCAGATTTGGTTATCGCTAAGGATGGTTCTGGGAATTATACAACTATAAACGCAGGTTTGAAAGACATCCCAAAAAATAGCAATAAAACTTTCGTAATTCACATTAAAGAGGGCATATATGCGGAAAAGGTCCAGTTTAATAGTTCTTGGATAAATTTATTGGTTTTTGGTGATGGTCCGAAGAAGACGAGAATAACTGGAGGCCTGAATTTCATTGATGGCACTACCACTTACCATACGGCAACAGTCGGTAAGTTTGATGGTTCAAATGCAATTTTTAATTGAATTTATTCTCAACGATGATTGATTGATTGATTGATTGATTGTTAAAAATAAAACTGAAATGCAGCTGTACTTGGAGATTTCTTCATTGCAAAAGACATTGGGTTTGAGAACTCGGCGGGTGCAGCTAAGCATCAAGCCGTTGCTTTAAGAGTTGGAGCAGACAAGTCAATCTTTTTCAATTGTCATATGGATGGGTACCAAGACACCCTTTACGTCCACACCTATCGCCAATTCTACCGTGACTGCAAGATCTCGGGCACGATTGACTTCATCTTTGGAGATAGTGCCTCTCTCTTCCAGAATTGCATCTTCGAAGTAAGAGAACCTCTAACGAATCAACAATGCATTGTCACGGCACAAGGAAGGAAGGACCCCCGTCAACCAACAGGAATAGTGATACAGAACTGTCAATTTTTAGCCGATCCTGCATTTTACCCGATTAGGGCCAAAACAAAATCCTACTTGGGTAGACCCTGGAAAGAGTTTTCAAGAACAATCATCATGGAGTCATTCATCGATGATTTAATCGATCCCGAGGGATGGTTGGCATGGAACGGAACCTTCGGACTTGACACATTGTTTTACACTGAATTCAACAACAGAGGCGCTGGATCACCCAAGGACAGACGTCTCAACTGGACTGGTGTTAAAGAACTCACATCAGAGCGCATCCAACGTTTTACCGGCAACCCATACTTCCTAGGGGACTCATGGATACCACAAACAGGCGTACCATACGTTGGAAGTTTCATCCTACCATTACCGTCGGCAACTCCAACTAAACCTATTTCCGATGTCACATCATTAGAAAATAGAGATTTAGGAAATGCCAAAGATAGGACTTCATACCAAGCCCGAACAGATTTGATCACTGATACTGTAACTGTGCCTTTAAATATAACATTGGCACATACGCCACCTGCACCACAAGTAAATACTACGGTAGCAGCACCAGCACCAGCACCTTCAACAAATACTACGAAGCCTGCAGCAGCAGCACCAGCAGCAGTACCAGCAGCGTCACCAAATACTACGAAGCCTGCAGCAGCAGCACCAGCAGCAGTACCAGCAGCTTCATCAAATACTACCAACCCAGCAGCAGCAGTACCAACAGCTTCACCAAATACTACAAAGGCAGCCGCACCAGTTTCCGTTCCCTCAGCACCTCCAACGGCTGCATCACCGCATTAACTCCCACATACTCCTCAGTACTTCAGATCGAGTATTACTCCCACATGCCAATTATAACTAGAGGACGAGGACGCAATGCTCATCAAAGCGCCATTTTAATAGTTTCCTTTTCACTCTAAATCTTCTTTACATAAAGATAATATAATAATACGTCATCTACCTCTCGAAATGTTTTTTTTTTTTTTAATTTTGACTATTTAGTTTGTAAATTTTGAAATTAACTACATTCGTAAATGCTGTACAATAACTTGTGAAAATTATATTAAGTGTTGAATCTTAGTATTTTTATGTACTTAATTTTTAACTTACTTATTTGGCTTTAAATCAAACTACGGTTTGTTGCGCATGAAAATTAAAGTATAGACGAGTTGAGGATGGTAAGACACGAGCATCAAATGCTGCTGGTGGAAGAGCATTGGGTTTTTTGAAAGTTCCTCTTTTTTCACACAAATTATCTGCTCCTATATATAAGGCTATAACTAGTGTAAGTTTATGTACAACATGTTGGCTAAATAAATAATAAATTTATCAAATTCCGGACCTTGTTTTTCTCGAACGGTTTCGGAATTTAAATTAGAGCCTGAAATGAGCAAGTTTTCAATATCATATGTGTTGATTAATGATTGAGAATTCATAACAAACTTATTTGAGCAAATGGCTCCATTGATCACTAACGTTTGTTAAAAAACCCCAATTGATCACCCTAACTTTGTATACTTTCAATCACTAATGTTGGTTATTATATATATTTATTGTCACTCATGCGTTTTTTTGGTATAACTAGCGATTTTTCGACATTTTTTACATTTTTGATAGGAGTAATTTAGTCATTCTACCATAATTCTGTTACAACTCGCGACTTTTCGACATTTTCGATGAGTGTTAGTTGATGTTAATGACAAAATTATGGGAGAATGAGTAAAATACCCCTACCAAAAATGTTAAAAATATCTAAAAATCACGAGTTGTACCAAAAAAACGCATGAGTGACCCAAAGTACATAATATCCAACATTAGTGATCGAAAGTATACAAAGTCATACTAGGGTGATCGACTGAAGGTTTCTAACAAGCGTTAGTGATCAATGAAGCTATTTGTTCAACTTGTTTTACAATCAATTTCTAATTAGTTTCCTAGAAAAAAATTGTTTTTAACATTTTTTTTTTGATAAATTGCTGAAATCTTGTTCAGGAAAAATTGATCTCGACAATCATTGGAAAAGAGATCGCCTCTAGTTAGTTAGTTTACGTGTATATATATCATATAGTACTTATATATGTTTCAATTTTAGAAAATTGTGGGACCCTTCCGAAAAAATACTTATTTTTGTAAGTAATGGAAATCTAATTGAAACTCGATGTTCTTATTTGCCTGCAAGTAAATTTCGTTTTTCAATTTTAGCGTCATGTATTCTACTACTAAGGCAAACCCAAAATAATAAGTTACACATATATAATATGGTAATCATGTGTTGAGTGATCACATATCCAATATATCTATATGTAGAAAAAGAAACTATAAGTCGTATTTCTAAGATAGTTTAACATGGAATTGGACGTCAAACTTAAATTACGTCGACAATAAGGGTTCTCATTCAAGAATATCCATAAATGGAAATTACAAACAAATGATAGTTTAAAATAATCTTAAATTGCATATGAGGCACCAACTATTTAAGCAACCTAATTAAATAATTTCGAGTGTTAATATCTTGTGTAAATGATTCCTATCGATTAGTGATTTATGTGCAAACAATGTCACACACATAGGTGTTTGTACTTTGAAGATAGATGCAGTCTATTACTATTTGTTGCCTTCCAGTCAAAACAATAGTTTAATAGGAGAACATCGAATGACCTAGTGCAATCACTTAGAGGCCTTGGGTTCGATTCTCACTGTAAGGGACCGGTAGGTGGTTTTTTAACAAAAAAAGAAAAAAGAAAGAAAAGAATAGTTTAATAGATGCATAATGTAAGTAATTAACACTAAAGTCAAAATCTGAATAAAAAAAAATGTTGAAACTCACTTGCTCTTAGTAATGGAGGAAAAGACAAATACTCCTGATTCTACTATAATCTGCCTCAGAAAAGGTCTAACTAACTTTGCAAAAAAAGGTGGCCACCTCTAAAATCCCAATAATTGAACCCTGCAAATTGGAACAAACAAAATCGTCAC
The DNA here is from genome assembly GCA_003412495.2 of Echium plantagineum. Lineage (NCBI taxonomy): Eukaryota > Viridiplantae > Streptophyta > Magnoliopsida > Boraginales > Boraginaceae > Echium > Echium plantagineum. The sequence continues at coordinate 25,063,649 of CM016565.1, forward strand.
TGGCATTGTAGGAGACGTCTGGACTGTATAAGGATCAACATGTAGAATAATTCAAAATTTCCATTATAAAATTATTAAGTTAGATATATTATTTATTCTACATTGAAGACTCAAGGTGCGAGAAATATAGATAGTTTGAGCTCTGTTAGGAATTATCTTGAATTTTCAAAAATAAAATACGAAAGCAAATCCAAGGATACCGAAAAGATAGTTTCATATGTCTACTGACCTGCAAGTTTCACGAAAGGATGAAACAGCAATACAATGCACTTCCCATCTTCGAAGCTGATTAAGTCTCCAAAAGGTTTCCTCCTTTCTAGCATAAGGTAATCCAGTTATTTGCCCGTTCTGACGAATTATTTTTCTTGAAACCTATAAGACGTTCCCATTAAGTTGCGCTGACTGCAACTTCTTCTGTGACAAAACTGGTAGAATTGGGAATTTCTGCCTCTCTGACAACTCTGCTATATACAACTTTAAAGGGCTTGGAACTGTAGGGCCTTCTAAGTAAACTTATTGGCATCCTCAATGTCTGCTTTTGGTTTCTTCTGCCCCTTATCTGAATGTTGAAGGTTTTTTCATTATCACTATTACGCGGTACATTGTTCACTTGATAGTTGATGTATCTTCCAGCATCCCCATTGGGACCATTAGTTTTGACATGCTGGTTCCTTAAGAAGGTAACGTTTGCAGGATTGTTTTCCTGAACATCTTGTGATTGCACCTCAGGTATTTCAGTCAAGGCCTGCATTTCATCTGGGGTTGGAGGATCCACTTCCTTCTTAGCCTCATCCCCAGAGTTGAGATCGACTGGTAGATTCGGCTCCAAGTTCAGGCTCTCAGATTGTTCCTTCGGCACCAAGTTGGAGTCCACTCTTGGTTCAACTACTGGTGGTGAGGCGGAGAACACAGGCTGGCAAACAGGCCATACTCCCCCGCGAGCGTAATCTGGATTCATGTTGAAGTGCCAAGCAAAATGATTGGGATGGAAAGGACCACTAGTCATAGGAAAAGTACTTGGAGGTAATGGTTGTGGTTGAGTATATGGAGGGTACATGAAGGGTAAAGGGTGCATCATGTTTGGAGTTGGTGGAGGTGATGGATAAGGCTGATGAGGGGAAGAACACATTGGGTTAGGAATCATAGTACCAGGCCCTGGATGAAGAGCCATGTTCATATGCCAAGGACCAACAGAAGGACCAGTTCCAGGACCATTATGGATGGCCATGTTTGTAGGCAATGGTGCTATCCGTGCAGCAGCAGCAGCAGAAGATGGACTGAAGGGAGTGGCTGAGGCAGATAATTTCTTCATGGAAATGTCTCGGTTATCAACTGAACAATCAGAGGCTGAAGGCCTGAATTTCAGGTCTTCTACTTCTTGAAATGTTGAGACTGAGAGCAGAGATATATCAGCAGTGTGTACAGCATCATTCTCGAGAAAAACATCCCTTGGAGAATCAACAGAATTTAGCACATTCTCAATCTGGATTTCGCCCTGTTCCTTCTCACTTGCATTGACAGGATTAATTTGCTGTGTTTCTTTTGGTACCTCAGATCGTTCATTATCGAATATCTCATTTAGCTGTTGTTCTTCTTTCTTCTCAATTTTTTCTTCAGCGTCACTTAGATGGCTTTTACAATGAACATCTCCATCCGGAACAATCTCTTCTTTCACATTTTCGGGATCTGTTATCCCAGAAGAGGCATTTTCATTTGATGCAGTAACTTCCTCTTCAGGTTTTCCCAACCCCTCATAAGGAATATCATTCTGCAGATCCCTCATATGCAACATACAAATGGTACCTGGTGGGGCCACTGCGACTTCCTTATAAGAAGGTGATTTTCCCAGGCTAACAATTGAACTTCTCTTTGTTACTTTTACTGGGACCAGAGATCCATTATCTCTTGCGGAGTAAGATGATGACTCTTCATTCTTTAATGTCTCACCAGTAGCATCTTTCGCAGATGCAGATGTAGATTTCACTCTATATGCAACAGATTTTACCATCCTCCGCCCAGTTTTGGCACTTAGTGATGAAGTTTTTGCGACATAGTAATCTGCCACACTTGGAGTTGTTATGCGTTTCTTTAGTAAGTAGTACTTGCTATTATCTTTATTCCTCAGTCTAGCATGATCACCTTCAGAAACTACGTCCTTTTTCTGATAGCCCAAGAGCTTACCCGTGGAAGATCGCCGATTCCTTACTCGTCTTCCATATGAGCCTGCTGATCTTGGCCTTTGAACCGACTGCCATCCATCTTCTCCTTCAGCATGTGTTTCGGGTAAGGCATCACTAGAAGCTTCTGGTTTTTCAATTGCACTTTCCACAACAGCTTGTGTGGACTGACATTGTTGTTTAGAAGTATCTTGCTCCAAAAGCTGTTGTGAATCAACTGGAGAAGAGGTAGGAGATCGATTCATAATGGGTTTACTGTCTGGTTCAGAGATTATCATGTCTTCATGGGGCACCTCTTCCAAAGTAGTTGTAAGAGACATCTCCATATTTGCATGAATATCGTTGCTTTGATCAACTTTTCCCTTAACCTGCAAAAAGATGAATAGAGGCTTTTATTTTCGCAGTAAGGACAGTCTGTTAAGAGTACTAGGAACAAAGTGTATGGTAGTAGTCTAAGAGCATACAACTAAGGAGAAGAAGCCCTTTTCACAATATTAAGGAACATGAAATTACAAAGTAATTTTATAAATTATAACACAGGTGAACATGCAAATAAGATTTCAAACTGATTGCCCCATGTAAATACAGACAATGGCATTTGTACCTGCAATCAGAGAGAGATTTGATGTCCATAGAACAGAGCTAAATTATGTACAAGTGAAGAGTATTGGAATTCCTATGAAAACAACTGGATTGGACAACGTTAAGACTAAGAACATTGACTGATAAATATAAGTAGAATATGGGGGAGAAAATAAATAGAAGAATTAACAAAGCTGCAATATGTGTAAGAAACACCATATTTGAATAAAAGTAGTGTCTGCAAAAAGATGCAGGAGGTATGTCATTTGTGATTCGTATTAGTAAGGCATTAATCTAAACAAGAAAATACTAGCTCATATAGAAAATTGGATTTCCTAATTTTAACTTTTAAATATTGTAATTACAAAAATAATGTGACGGCGGTGAGACACATATATGAGATGCCATTTAGGGCATAGGAAGGTTGAAAAAAAACAGATAAAAGTGTAAACATAATTTGGGGATAATAAGTTTTCCTGCTTGGTTAAACTGAAGGACCTTCATCCATCCCACTCCATGTCATTGTAAAACAGTGTGACTATTGGAAAAAATAATAAGACATTAAATTAAAAGGTTTAAATTTCAATGACGATACCTTTGTAATGTAACTTCTCTTTTTTGCTCCACCTGCGTCTCTCCCTCTGCCATCTTGATTGGGGTCTATGTAATCCAACAGATCAGATACACTGTCATAAAAAGTTGAGCCACAGGATCTCAGGTAACAGGGTAGCAGATTTATACATTCAATAATAGTGTCATTAACTTAAATGACTCTACTCAGGGTTACAAGAATGAGGAATTAAAATTCTCAGCAGGAATTGCCAATAGAAGGTATGAAGAAGCTAGTAACAAATCAAATAACAACTCAATGCATGATAGAAACTAGGACATAAACTATTGACTTTTGAGTTTTGAAGTTTGAACATCATAACATCCATAGACTGGCTGCATGGTTACAGGTAAGTGAGTGAGTGAGAAAGGTTCTTCTGTAGAACTTACAGTCTACAATTACTGGTGGAGTTCACTACGGTTGCTATGATAATATCAAAAGCATATAGTTCCTCTTAACGACATCATTGTATACCTGAGGTGGCCCTTGCTAGCAATTGATGGATCGGGCTTCTTTGTCCCATTTCTAGCAGCTTCTTGCTGCTCAAAAGCCTTCGACTCGAAGTACTCTAACCAAGCAGCGGCATCCTAAGAATTAGAGGAAAAACGTCATGGATGTACGAGATTCTTAACTAATGCTCAGTAAACTGACAAAGAATTGAGGTGAAATAAATTGGAACTGGGCCTAATACTAATCAAAGAGCCGAAATTGTATGAAAAAAAAACAAGGATACTTGGTTTACGCTCAAGAGTCAAGGATCACATAACCAATATTTGTAAAAATCCCCACGAGAATTGTTCTGTCCTGGCATAAAGGTAACTCTAATGAAATTGTAATTGCGAAAGTAGTGGGTTGCTAAATCCAGTGTTAATGTGATTCCTTCCAGTGACTTCGAAAGCTACAATGGAGATAGAGAGAGTGTGTCTGTGACTCTGTGTGTGTGTGTGTGTGTGTGTGTGTGTGTGTGAGAGAGAGAGAGAGAGAGAGATTACCTGGGTACGGAGATCATCAGGGCCAAGCTTCGCTCTCAGAATTTTCAAGGTTGTTTGCTCATGCTGAACACTTAAAGGATACGCTTCCATCAATGATAAGGCAATAGCGATAGCATGATAACTTGCAGCCGTCTGAAGAATGAAATGGCGCACACATGAATAACGAACGAATAAAAAAGGTTGATATCTTTTTATTGGGTTAACGTGCATGCAATTTGGCACCTATTTGTTAAGAAGGTCCATATTACATTGTGACACAAAGAGAATGCCAACAAATAATTGCTTAGTAAATTTTACTTCTGAAACTCTATCAGGTTGTGTTTAGTATGCGGGAATGGAATGAGATAGGAAGGAATGGAATTACATTAGTTTGTATTACTTAGTTTGGTAGCCAACAATGAATTTTGATTGCATTCCCTAGTTAATTGAATTACCTCATTTGAGGTAATAACCATTCCGCCCAAATTGGGGGTAATGGATGATTACCTCCTACTAGGTAATCAAATTAGAAAAATCGGGAGTAATGTGATAATTCAATCACATTACTTCTCACATACCAAACAAAGTAATAAAATTCATTAATTCATTCCTTTCCTTTGTCTATGCCATTACTTTGTCTATTCCATTCCTACACCATTCCATTCCACTCTACCAGACGCAACCTCAGAAAGATAGAAACATGATTGCCAAGAAATCTATCTAGACTCAACTAACAATGAGTGAACTAGGTCCTGGCTGAACTTATGTGAGGGTTCGTTTACCTCTATTAAGGGAATCTCAGACAACCAATTTTAAGCCAATAACCCTTGATATATGAAAAATAAAGAAAAACGAGTGGTACAACCCTCATATGCAGTGTCATGGTATCTCACGAACACGAAGGACCAAAGGAAAGTTCATTCAGTAGCTTCTAATTATTTTAAGAAACCTTTTTCCACATGGACATGGATGGATGAACAGTTCGGGCCAACTGAATTGTATTGAACATATGTGTAGGTTCAAAAGAATTGTTCATTCAGAAGTCAGACCATTCGACAAGTCAATCATATATGTTATTCAATCTATGGAAGAAAGTGAATGGTATGCATCTTCCAATGAAAATTGAAGAATACAGAATAAGGATGATCAAAAGGAAGAAAAGACAATGATACCATATGGCATATGATGTTTTTTCACAAGGTGTCCATCTTTTATATTTGCAGATTCCTTAAAACAACCCAACTGAAAGTCCTCGGTATATTACTGTTCTTAGGTGCTAATACATGCAAATAACAAATGGATTACTAAAGGAGTGCCGTACCTGAATATGGTCTGGTCCTAGTAGCCTTTGATTGCACTTGAGGGCTTTGTGTAGATATCTAAGGGCCACATGCACATTACCCAGGCCTTCCTCCATCATTGCCACATTAATGTATGTCGCAGCAGTGTTAGGATGTGAAGGACCACAAGTGAGATGCAACAAATAGAGAGCTCGCTTGACATACCTAGAAGATAGAGATGAAATAATGTTGTTGAAGTACTTCGAGACATAAGCACTTAATTTATGAGAAGAAGGACCAAATTTATTAATCAGGAGATATGAGCACCAAGATGTGCATAAAATTTATTATAGAAACACACGAACCATCCTAACTCAACATAGTATGGATGATGGAGGAAAGCCTGGGACATGGTAGACAGAACTTACTTGAGCGCCAGTTCTGTATGTTGAAGTCTGTAGTAAAAGACAGCAAGATCACCATAACTCTTCATAGTGTCTGGATGATCAAGCCCTAATTCACGTTCATTAATGTCCAAGGCCTTCTGTTGATAGATCGTAGCCTGAAATTAAAAGAATCTGGGTTATAATACAAACAATTTGAGTTGATCAATTTGAAATCTCTTGGTTAGTATGAACCTAAAGCCTGAATAAGATCAGTAGAGATTCTCAAAATTTCAGGCTTGACAGGAACTTTTAGTTAGAGGTCCAAAGTAGCATAAAGAGCAGAGGGCGAACCTGATTGAAATCTCCGGTGTGATACAAAACTACAGCAAGAAGACTGTAAGCTCCAGCAGTCATTCTATGGTATGGACCGCATACTGCCACCAGTTTTGCAAGAGCCTGAAATTGATCAGCAAATATATCTCTATCATATTTGACTATAAAGAAAACGATCTGTTCCTTGAAGATCTTCTGAGCAGTGATATCAGTTAAGTTTCTGTTTTTCTATCTTTTCTTTTCTCAGAAAAGAGGATCCATAATGGTTCATCACTTTCCTCTGTGATGACTCGTACTTTTCCCTTTTAGTTAAGTTATTGCTTGATAGAGTGTACTTGTAGGTGACAAAAATGCTAATTGGAAAATGGAAAAAAAGTTCAATAAAATAAAAATCCCAGTGAACTTCAATATTTTATACAGCTACCTTTGTGCCATAAGTGACAGCATCCTCAAGTTTTCCCTTATCTAAAGCAGTTTTGGATGACTCCAATAGTTGGCGCCCATCAGCAGAAGAACATGCTGCTTGCTGGAGACAAATGGGCAAAGTACAAATTTAATCATTTTGTATTGCTCCTAGATATATGATATGCAAGTACCATAATTGCAGAGTTCTGCTTGTCACCTTATGAACTGGTACTAGGCTGACAATATCATGCTTCTGGAAAGGGGTTGGAGAAGCCATATCAAAATCTCTAGAGACTAGCTCAATCCCCACCTACAACAGAATGAAAGAGTCAGTATTTTTGTCCCAAGGCCTTTAGAAAATAGAACATAGAAACCTGTAAATGGCACCCAACTTGTTAGTTCCATATCAGTTACGTGTTCATAATCTTAAAGAACTTCTCTTCAAAAAGATTCTAGCTGAACTATATTTTCCTCTTATAACAAAATGTAGGGAAGTACTTGTCATATAAATCACTAACAGTACAACAATAACAAAAGAAATACTCCACATATCTATCTCCACTTCGAGGTAATGAGCTAGAAGCTGCTGTTACAGCAAAAATTGGACCACAAAAATATCAAGACAAACAGAGCAGAAAAAGCATTTGTCCGTAATATTACAAAAGTAAATAAAAGGTACCTTATGGCATAAACCACGCAGAACAGCAAATTTTCTGACATCTTTGTAGTTTGAACTGGTAAGATCCCACCCATATCGTTGCTTTAGAAAGACCTTCAGCCATCTCCAAATAAGGGAATGGACACCAATCATTTCACTTGGTTGCTCATGGTCAGCATGAACCCCAAACATCATATTCAATGCGACAGCAATTACTGCTGCCATTTCCTCAGGTTTCCCAAAAGCAGCTATCACTGCCTGAAGAATATGCTTGAAAGCCCGTACTATCATTTCATGAATGCATAAAGATTGAACGTGCGATAACTTTTCTGAGAGTTTTACCTGTACAGCAATATAAAAAGTATGACTATATACACATCCTCACATATATTACATTATCTTATTGCACATATATGTTCCTCATAAAAGCAGTCCAAATAGACACGTATTTTGAATGGATATGATGGCAACTAAAAAATGATAGTCTTGTTGGAGCAGAAACAACAAGAGGAGCATTAGTAAAGCTCTAAAATTATAATAACAACATGGCGCAATGCCTATGAAGAGGCTCCCGCCTAAGGGGGGAGGGTCGGATAGTATGCAGCCTTATCCCTGTGGTAACAGAGAGGCTGATAAGAAGCGTAAGTTATGTGATGAGCCATTTTGATATATTCCATTACATCCAAGAGCCAGAGAATGTAACATCTTAGACTCCACAGGGCAGGGAAATATAGCATTACAATGAGCTCATTTCTTAATTTCTTGTTCGATTTTATTCCATAAGTTAACATCACTTAATCAGAAAAGTGACGAGTAAGGAAGATACTTACTACTTGTCCAAGAGAACGCATCCTTAAACCTCTTGTGTGCATGAAGTCAGTCAATGTCCGCCCGTCAACTGGGGAGAGTTCTAAAGAACCAAAGTCCGCGACCTTTTAAAAATCGAAATGCCCTAAGAATTAGATACAGGAAGAGTGCAAGTCGCTAGCAATATTGAAGGTCTTCGGGTAAGCTTTTTTACTCGAATAACAAAAAAAATCTTAAAAAGAAAAACTTTTTTGGCTCGTTGACTAAAGAATCACTTTGTTTACATATATGAGTAGATAATTAATGTGTGCACAAACAATACCAGTTTCGGCATAGCAACTTCATCATAGTACTCCTGAGACAATGCAGTCAACTCTTGCAAAGACTGTGAACATAAAATATAAGGTTAAAGTATGCCAAGTTGCCAACATAATGTGTATTGTAGATTATAAGAATGTGAAACAACCTTAAGATGAAGTCCAGTGCCAGAGTCCTTCAGTCGGGAAAAGGCAGCATCAGACAACAGTACTTTTAGTTCAAGTTCACCATCACTTGTTCCACTCTCAATCTCAGAAGACAATGAAGAGCTTTCTGCTTCTCTACTGACACCATCTTTGGAGGATTCAATGCTCGAGGACAGGGTTTCTGCATTACCTCCTTCTATATCCTTCCTTCGGTTCTTAAGAGATCGAAGGGGTTTCCCAAGTCCCTCAACCTTCGGCTCAGTTTTGGCCTTGTCACCAACTTTCTTATCTTTCTCTGTTTTCTCCTGATCCTGCAAATGCTGTATCCAACAAGCCCCTAGTTCCCATCTCACAAAAGCATCCTCTTTTTCTTTATCTTCTTCAAGTTTAGTAAGGCTTTCCTCCAATAGTTTGACGACAAAAGATTCAGCAGCAATGAGCTCATCAGGTTCAGAAGTTTGCACATGTTGAACCAATATACTTTGTTCTGCAGCCGACTTTTGATGAAGAAGTAACCTCAAACTGACAAAAGTCAGATGTCAGTAAGACATACAAACTATCTTCATTTTCCTAAACAAAAAAGGGACAGGAGTACATTGACATGGTGCATATAGTTCTGAGAGTACTTGTACCCAAAAATTGGATCTACATTGAAGAGCATGGTGGAGAGTACATCATTACTTAAACACAATAATCTACACTTGATGTATCTAGTGTCTTGGATGTATAACTGCTAGAGTAATCTCGATTTCTTGGTGATAAGAAGAAACAAAACAATAATAATGAACATCCCTGCCTTAATTGATCAAGCAGATTATAATTCCATAACATGACAGAACTTAAGAAAACTTCAGAGTTCAGACTACTTTCAGAGATAGAATGACAAATATAGGGAAGTTTAGATCAATATCGACTTAAGTGATTGAAGTATCAACTCTATAATTATATTCTAGGTGCATGATCTTCATTTTCACTACCTGTTTATATTTAGTGCATTCGCACCACCATCAGGCTGATCAGGAAGTTCAATGGCTTGTACTGCAGGCCTACCAGCATCCTTCTCTTGCTCTGGAACTTTTACCATAGCAACATAACCACAATACCGTATATGAACAACACCTAGAGTAGCTATATCCTGCAGAAAAAAATTGCTTAAGAAAATCTATATGGTTTTGAAAAAATAACAATTCTCATATAACTTCAATTGGATGTTATCATTCAAATTTTCTTACATGGGCAGCAGTATTTTCATCAGCAGTAATGCCCTTTAAAAGATTTCTCTCTGTTAATTTTTGGTTATCTACCCCAGTTGCTCTAGTTCCATCGATTTTGGTGTCCATTTTGCAGCTAGCATCCGGAGTGTCTTTTATGACTGTGATGCTCAAGTCCCCTACCTTGTCAACGTAGATGACTTGACCATTTTTAGAAGAATGTGCTGATTCTGGTTTCCTCATAACACATTGAATAGCTATAATGGCTTTAAATATGGCAACATCAACAAAGAGGCTATGAAGCAGAAAAGCTCTTCTATCCCGAATCTGCCTCTCTTCCACGGTCTTGCAAGGCATTGAGGCAAGAAATGAAAGTTCATTGGCATAAGGGAACAAATCACTTTTCCCATCCCTGCCAAGACCACCTCCATTGCCTCCCCATTTTTCATCTTCTGCAGGGAGAGGAGGAAAAACTGCTGGTAGTTGAGCTGAGATTGGTGGGATGAGCCATGTGTTTGCTCTGAACCCATAAGGAAGATTTCCAAACTGCATGATTATTGAAAAAAACAAATGCACATTTAGAAAACAGGGAGTTGAGGATTGTAACATTTTTATATCCCTTGTTCAAAACTCACATACTTTGTTGCGTTCAGAGAAACCCTTTAAGAGATCATCATAAGCCTGATAAAAAAAACATAAAGTACCAAAAATCAGTGATTAAACAAACAAAACAGTGAGCCCAGGAGCGGTTTGCGCTATATATTCAAAGAACTAATGAATAACTATTGTCCTTCATTGCATCTTTTAATATTAGTATAAGTAAATCAGATGGCCACTTCTTGATTCGACAGAGCAAATAAATCTCATGTGTTTAAGACATTATCATATTTGATCTAAAGCAACATTACTTAGAATATCAAACACGACGGAAACTAATACAAAGGGACAACCTTAATGCGACCTGCGAGAGAATAATCAGCCAAAGAAACATAAAATAAAAAGATCAGGCATTCTCAAATCTCAATGTATTTGTTGACACTTACATTATCAAAAGCACGACTTATCTGTCGTAACAAATCCACAAGATTATGGCAAAGTATTCGTTGTTTTCCAACGGTAACAAAACCTTTCTTGCATGCTTCCACTTGAATCAATTTTCCATTACAAAGCTTCACCTGTGAACCATTTTGCAAATGCATCTTCATTGAGTTCATATTACTATATATAGCAATTGATATCCTAATTAAGTAACCAAAATATGAAGACAATAACATAGAAATTTACCAATTCCCTTTCAAAGATATAATCAAGTTTATTTTCGATGGTCCAAATTAACAAACTTCGTAGCCTTTATTAACACACATAAGTTTGATTTATGTCAAAATTATCATGTTATTACTCCCTTCATCCCAAATTGTTTGTCTACTTTTTATTTTGAGAGTCAAACTTTGAAAATGATGACCATGAATTCACACTAGTCGATAAAAAATAATATAGTCATATGAGATGTTGTTTGATTTGTTGCAACTTACTATAATTTTTACGTGTAGACTTAAAGATATTTACTTTTTAAGTGGTTGGTGACGGTGAAAAGTCAAATATTCAAAACAATTTGGGATGAAAGGAGTAGTAAAGTTGATTACTCTATCAGTATATTTTTTAGTTTTTCACCAAATATTATATACCGTATACATATCACATATGTACTTAACTTAAAAATTTTAATGCAAAATCCAAATATTGAAATTGAAAACTATACAACCAAGTTAACATTAATGTAAATAGAAGCTTACTTGAATGGAAAAGAGATAATGATTTGGTAAAGCCTCCAGCTCCCGCTTCTCCTCAACTCTCCTTATAACTGTCACCACAGTTACACATTCAATTATTCACATCTCCAGTAAAATTAATACACATACTACTTTGAAACATATATCACCTACATTAAATAGTACTCCCTCCGTCCCTAAAAGATTGTCATATTTTGACTTTTGTTAGTCAAATATAACAAAATTTGATTATGAATTCTCATTAAACGATAAGAAATAATATAGTCTTGTAGGACCTTGTTAGATTCGTCTCAATATATATTTTTGAAATATCAACTTTTTATAATTTTTTTACATGCAGAGTAATAGATATTTACTTTTTAAATCGTGTTTTATTGACTATCAAAAGTCAAAATGTGACAATCTTTTAGCGACGGAGGGAGTATTAAAGTTCATGATTTGGCATTTACGTACATTGGAGAGGAGGAGTGAGATGTGAGAGGGAGAAGAAGTCATAGAAGCTCCCGATTTTGGGTGACGTGTTGGTCATCTCGCCTTCAATTTCGACGGCGGAGGCATCTGGCGGCGGAGGTGAAGAAGAAGAAGAAGAGCGTTTGGACTTCTTGGAGTCGTTGGGTTTTCCAGATGGACCAAACGACGTCGTGGAGGAGACGATATCGAGGAGCCTTCTAACGTGCGCCATGGAGGTCTCTTCATCGTACTCCTCTGGAGAAGAAAAAGAGGGAAAATTGAAATTAGTGAAATGTGAGAAAGCTAAGTAGTTTATGATCAAGCTTTCAAACAACCTTCGATCAGCTTCAGATTGCAAGGCTTCAGTGCTGAAACGTCCACCGTATCTTTCAATCGTGGCCCTCTAACCTGATCGCCAATACAACATCGGATAACAAATTATAAATTTATTAAATCCAGAGCTTGATTTTTTAAAATAATTTCAAAATTTAAAATAAAACATGAAATGAATTAGTTTTTAAAATCGTATTTATTCACTAATGATTGAAAATACATAACAAACAAAACTTTTCATTGAATTCATTAAAAAAATTGTTTTATTGTTGTTTGTTGATAAGGTGTAAAAATCTTATTTAGTAAACATTGATCCCGTCAAATCATTGGACAAAGTATTATTTCTACCTCTAGTTAATTAGTTTAAGTGTATATATTACTTATATGTGTTTTCAATTACATAAAAATTATCCACTTTCAAGTTGTAATTTAAATTTCGAAATCATTTCGAAAAAAGGTGCTCGAAATTTTTAAAAATTCCTACAAAATTACCAATATTTAAGTTGGGAATACTGTATATAATTAGGAGTGAAATTATAATTATGCCCTCTTACTATAAGGGTAGTACTAGAAATAGTTTCAAGGAGGATAAAATAGTAATTTCATATCCAAAAAAACACTATTTGGTTGGGTGTAATGCCTCCTCAAAAATCGATAATTTCAGCACCCAAAAAAATTAGCTACCGTGCAAAATGTACCAATGGGGTTTGTGTAAAAGACGAGTGTATTTACTTTTTGCCATTTATGTATGTTTGATGCTTTGAATTCTTTTGATAATTAAGTAACTTCAATTCCTTTTAATTAACGTATTTTATATTTCTACCATTGATTTTACGAAATTATGATTTGTAATATATATTACACTCTTGGATGGTCTTTGACAAAAAAAACATGGCGTGATGATATAGTTTGGTTATGACGTTATAGATATTATGTAGAGATTATTGTTGATAAGAAGTTAAAATAGTGTAAAGAAAAGTGAATTCCTTTATTTGAAGTGTGTTGGGAGAAATATATGTGAAAAAAGAAAGAAAGTATTGTTACCTCATGGGATAGTGAAAAATTAGTGATATTGCAGGTAATGGTATTAACAGATAGTAATCTTCGAATATCTATAATTCTATCCGTTGATATCCCCTGCATGAGATAATCAAAACGTTATTATTAAAAGACGAGTATAAGTATGACAACAGGAATAGCGATAACAAGTAGCGGTTGCAGTTCCTCGTTAGTAAAGAAAAGGATAAGGAAATGTTGACCTTGAGTAGAAGTTGTGTGTCGTCTGGAAGGCTCACTGTGATGTCCATCACAACTGGAAGAACTACATACATATATATATACACAGTTATGAATATGAATATGAATATGAATGTGAATATGAAATTAAATTAGTATATACCTTTTTCATCTTTCTTCTTCTTGTCTCCTTTTGTCTTTCCTCGTCCATTCTTTGGTGCCATTTCCAAGACTTGGTTCTTGTAATAAAAATAACAAAATTTTCAGACATAGAGATTTGGCAACCTCATATTTGCATAGATATATTTTAAACTCAAGTAGCAATACTAATTAAGTAGCATGTATAAGAGTGTTATTTAATAAAGAAAGGGAGTTGAATGCAAGATAAATATACCTATAAATAAAATGAAGCAGAGAATAGTTGAAGAATTGCAGGAAGTAGAAATAAAGAGAAGAGAAGAGATTTAGTAAATGATATAGTAATAGTGGGGGGGAGGGGGGGGAGGGGGGGGGGGGATGAGATTGAGAGGATAGGGCCTATGGGGTGGTGATAAGGAAGGAAGGGCCGAGATTAAACGCTCCACACTCTTTTATGGCTTCTTCTGCCCACTCTCCCTCCACCCTCCACCCTCCATCGACACCCCATTTTATTATTTTACCGTTTTATTAAATAACTACTGCCTTACAAAATATTACTCCCTTTCTCTCTAATTAATTGACATGTTTTAGTTTTTATTGGTCAAACTTTAAAAATTTGATCCTGATTTTTTATTAATCGATAAGAAATAATATAGTCATATGAGATATTGTTAGATTCATCTCAATATATATTTTTGAAATATCAATTTTTTTAAAAAATAGGATATATTTACATTTTTAAATTGTGTTTTAAAATGATCGTAAAAAAATTAAAATATATCAATTATTTAGGGATGGAAAGAATATTACTATCTTTGACTACAAACCACTCAAATTCAACATTAGACAACTTTTTTCTTAAATCAACTCATCAACAAATAATTTATTCCAAGAATAATCAAAACCTCCTACTTAAACGGATGACTATTATTATTGTAAAGAGTAATTGATTAAAGAGTTCAGGAAAATAATTGATTTGTTATAATTCTAGGAACACATATGTAGAAAATGATATTCACTCCTTCCTTAAATGATTGATACATTTTAATTTTACATGATCAAATTTTTAAAACTTTGATCAATAATTCTTATTAACCAATAAAAAGTAATATAGTCATATGATATCTTGTTAAATTCGTCTCAATTTATATTTTTGAACTATCAACTTTTTATAGTTTTTTCATATGTAGAATAACAGATATTTATGTTTGAAATCGTATTTTGTTGATCACGAATAGTCAAAATATATCAATCATTTAGGAACGAATAGTGTATCATCCAACATGTTTTGTGATAAATATATAATGTACAATAAATAGTATCCTAATATATTTTAGTACTACCTCCATCCCTAAATGATTGTCACATTTGACTTTTGGTGGTCAATAAAACACGATTTAAAACATAAATATCTCTTATTCTACATGCGAAAAAATTATAATAAGTTGATATTTCAAAAATATATATTGAGACGAATCTAACGAGGTCCCACAAGACTATATTATTTCTTATCGTTTAATGAGAATTCAAGATCAAATTTTATTGTAATTGACCACAAAAGTCAAAATGTGACAATCTTTTAGGGACGGAGGGAGTATATATCAACGAAGTCCAACTTAAATAAGATGGGAAAAACACATATAGGACTACAATACTATTATGATGATATATTTTAGTATATATCAACGATGTCCATTTTTGTTTGTTTTTAATGGAATAATGAGATTCATTAATTAGGGAACTGAATGACAATTTATCATTTTATATCAAACTTAGAAATATAATTAAATCTCATTTCATACTCATATATATATTTTTCATTCATTCCTGGATAGCTAGCAAACGCTAGAGACTTATCTTATTAAGTATGATTGTTTATATTAATATATATACGACGTCTCCAACCAACTTTATATTAGTGACAATATAAATTTTTACTCAACTCTTCCTACAATCTACTAGTTAAACTGCACCATTGGAGATTACCATAGGTGCACTTGTTAAACTGCAGCAACGTCCCCGCCATGTACATCACTACACCAAATTGTTGCCAAATAATATGCGTACTAGGTACTTAGCTTCCTTAATCCCTTAAAAGATGATTTGTTTAATTACTTTCACTATTTTTTTCCATTCCTTATAATAAGTTGTTTTATTTGACTATGATAGCTACGTACATGCATTTTAATAAATATTAAAATATTCTTTTAAATTTTATTAACACTAAAAGCAAATAATTTTGATGCAACGGGTTGTAATAATATTTATCTTTTTAACCTCATCATACTTAAGCTTGTTGCGTTGAATTGTGGAAACATGCGCTAATAACGCTATATATATCCCTCCACGTCAAAATTGTAACAATTGAACTTCATATATATCTATAAAATAGGGAGTATAAATGTATAAATATAAGTTTTGTAGAAATATATTGTAATCTAATACTTTTCAATAAGAATTATGAAATATTGAGGGATGGATATGAAGATATGTATTGCAAAGGTTGTGAAATGTGATAGGGCCATCTTCGATATTATACTTGTGTCTTTCTTGCAAGGTCGTTGTCTGTGGACCACCTTTTGTTTTCTTAAATGGCTCAACGTTTAGACCTACATACAATTTGCTTCACAAATCTTTTCTACATTGCCTTTTCTTACATTTTTATATTAATAATTAACAGTTGTCTAAAAAAAAAATAGTTTAAGCATTCAATAAACAATTGTCTAAGAAAGTTACATGTTTCACATTAATAATTACTCTTACTTTTAAGTAAATATCTAATATTATGTAGGTTATAATAGTAATTTTTCTTCATCTTTAATATTTTTGGACTAGATGAATATATATTTCAAAACAGAAGGAATAATATTTAATAGTAGAATACAAATCCCTCAATTTTGTGTAATTTGTCGACATAAATTTTTTTGGGCTCGTGATTTCACGTAATGTATTTCCACATTATTACATGTAATTTTGTAATGGTTTTTTCAAAATAATTGCTGCTAACTTGGTCGGTACATTCGTCTTGTATGAACTAGGATACCGTTATTTGAAATTGTTCAAGTTTTAGTGTTTCTGTGATGGTGTTTATTCAACATCCAACCAAATAATTTTTATTATAGAAGCTAAATGAAAATAAAATTTGACGAGTGTTGTATAATTCGAGAAAATTGAATGGATTAAGACAGCACCCATTTTTTCAAGGAATTATTTGAAATTCCGAAGAAAGACAAAAAAACAAAGGGTGTAAGTTTACATCTGTTAGAATTAGCTAGAAGAGTCTGCCTACTTATCAAGTTATGGTGGATATTTAATCTACTATTGATAGTTGACAATGATTTTTGGTATTAAGAAATACTTTAAAAAACATTTGCAGTATTGTACTCCATGTAAAATTCATGGAAAACAATCTTGCACGGAGCAGCAAACTACCAATATCAACAAGCAACAGTTACAACACCTACAAATGTTGTCAAATAAAAGATAACATTTCTGCAAAATAATTGACCTTTTTGGCCCATGTAAGCATCAGACAAAACATTTTAATAAGGCTCAATTATCTATCTTAGTATTAAAAATAATACTACTACTAAGTATGGCTGACACAAGTGCTTGCATATGTACGCACTGGGTATTACTCCCTCCAATTCAAACTATATGTCTTCTTCGTTTTCCGTGTGTAACTTTGATTAGCAATAACTAATTAGTTATATTATAAAAAATTACTTTTACGAAAATACTCTCAAATATAAATTTATCGATATTAATTATATATTTTTTGGACTAAAAGGAGTAATAAATAATTAATGATCAAAGTTGGACACGTAAAAACAAAATCAACATAAATTGTGAATAGGAAGGAATACTAAATTAGCACTTGAAAATGTCAAACCACATATCATTCATCTAAAACATGTGTGGGGCGGTAATAATTATAATGTTTTTGGTGTTAAGTACCATATCATACAACTAATGGGGCTGCTTCTTACTTACAGGCTTTCATCACAATAATCAGTTAATCCACCAGAAGTGTGCCTTTCATGTCATTAGGCATCACTATTGTTACAACCTATACCTAGTATCTGCATTCCTCGATCCCCAAGGTCAATCCAAGTCGACAACTGAAAGGTACTAAAAATAGATGTCGGACACTCCGACTTCATGTGATTCTGAGCTTTAATAGTAGAAGACTTAGGATGAGACTTCTCGAAGCATTATGAGTCAAATATTAGGTTCATGTGCATACAGGGGTATACATTATGTGATTTCATACTTAAGGGATGAAAAGTAGGAAACATCTAAGATCCTGAGATCATAGCAAAGAATGTAAATTAGAGAATCACACTATCAACTTTGAGATGGAATCTCTAACAGAAATAACTGGGACTCAGCTCGAGAATTGCACATTTCTAAATACAACACTTAACAAATCACAGCAAAACAGACTGACCTCTGTCAATATAAATTTGATACGAATTAAACTATGTAATTGCTAAATTTTATCTTTTTAATCCCTCCATAGTGCATTCGTGTTAACAACACATAAAACCTATTAATTTAGAGAAGTTCCTACATATTTGACCAACTACACACACTGCTTACACCAAGGCCTTATAGCTCTATCACTTCTATTAAAACAATTTCACATTACTCCAGAAATTGAATTCACTGAGGCTTGGGTAAGAGACGAATCCAGATGAGTTGCCACAGAATAAAAACTAAACCCAGCATTAGATCACAAGCTTTGTTTAAACTAGACAGAAACCAGACATATTTAGACTTATGCTTCCATCGACCTGTCTTTTTAATTCACCCATATCTCATTATGATGAGAGCACAAACTCGGTACTCATTATAATTATCTAATGACAAAGTCAATATTATGTCATATTCAAAATATACATGGAACGAGTGTATGTAAAAGATCACATTAGCACCAGACATTGACAAAGGGAGTAATAAGTGCTACTACAGGAGAAAATGGAGCATTCTGCTATGAACCTAGCCCATACTAGGCCCACAGCAATGCCATAAGCCCAGGTGTAGAACTCACTCCTAAAAGACCAGCCGATTAGGAAGAGGGAACACCTTGCTTATAAGCCACCAATCAATCCCATAATTGACCGATGTGGGATTGTAACACATTCTAAGGATCAGCATAAAGGTGTTATCATTGTAGGACGAATGGTGGAATCGAGGAGAAGTTCAAAGCAGCTTTAGAAGCTGCTCATAATGTGGGGAGAAGTCTAGGTTGGCGTTCAATAGTAGAACGCAACCACGCCTTTTCATTACAACCCTCATTGTTATCGAAGAGGTTGCGACAGTCACAATGTTATCTTCTTCAACAAAGGACAAGGGCCCTCTCCATTTCATCGATTTTTAACCATCTCAGGACTACCACCAAAACTACCTGCTCAGACCTTTTACTTTTACCATCATTTCCTTTACAAATACTCTAATTAAACCAAATACACATTTCAACAATAAAAAATATTTGAACTTTATCTTATGTAATTTAAAATTGTTCTAACGAATAAAACTTTTTCTTCTTTCATTTCATTTCTTACCAATTAGTTTTTTCATAAAAGCGAAAGCCAATACACATTCAAAACTTAAAAAGATTCGAACTTTATCTTCCATTATCAATAATTGTCAAAACCATTTAAACTACAATTTTGTCATTTTATTGCACTTTTTGTCAATTAAGTATAAACTACGAATTAAACTGAAATTCTAATTGAATTACAAAGAAAGGATTGAGGAAGTGTGTACCTGAAATTGAATTAGGGTTTCCAAACAATTGGAAGGGTTAACATTTTATATTTAGGGTTTAGGGTTTTGAATTGACCCGATTAGAAGAAGAAATGGGCTCATAGATTTCAAAACTCTTGGTCCAGGCCCACGTTAGCATAAATGCATAATTAGATTGAATAAATCGGATGGAATATATTATGACTCGATATTGATCTAATTAGAGCCTAATTCTATATAGAGTTAGGTTTTACTAACCAAAAGGAAAAATTGTCCATACAAGTACACATAAAAATAGCATAAAACCCAACGAGGAATACTTAGAGCCTAACTATATATAGAGTTAGGTTTTACTAATCAAAAGGAAAAATTGTCCATCAAAGCACCCATAAAAATAGCATAAAACGTAACTACCTATCTAATCTTGATCCAACGGTCCAGATATGAAGTTAGGTTTTACTAACCCGTCTTAAGTTAGGTTGCAAGAAAAACCTCAAACTACCTATTTAATGTTGATCTAACGGTCCAGATATAAAGTTAGGTTTTACTAACTCATCTTAAGTTAGATTGCAAGAAAAAACTCGATAAATATGTGTAATAAATAATGATTACATATATAGAATCACTTTGTTACTAGTGGTGTTAAGGGACGGGGTAATTCGAAATCCGCTTGTTACCCGACTCCGAAAATCCGGGTATATTCTTATCGAGCGATACTCGAGTTTTTTTTACTCGTTTTTACTCGATACCCGATTTGAAAAACTCGGGCCGCTCGATAACCCGCTCGTTACCCGGCTCGTTTGCAGCACTATTTGTTACTATGTATTAATCATAACAATTAAGTATCATTTTTTTTACTATATTAACAGGGTAACAACTGATTCTGTTACAAAAGCTATGTATTTTTCTTTTTGGTACGCCATTATTACCGTAATAATTATGTTAATTTTTTGTTACGCTGGAAAAATTTTAGCAAAAGGTACCATTTATTACCATTTCACATATGAAACAAAAAAAGTGTAACGACAAGCCAATTTTCCTTATTCCTTATATATTGTTATATATCTATCAATTATGTATAAACTGGTTTTAATTAAAGGGTGGGTAATGCATTCGGTGTTGTCGGAAATGTAATCACGTATATCTTGTCTATATATACTATATAAATAAGATTTTTCAACGATATTATAAAACTTAAATTGAAAGATGTCATGATATTTGACTATATATATTTAATTTCAATTGAATTATTATATATAAGTTAATTATTTAGACCAATTATTAAAAATGCTACGATATAATCCTGTCTCGTGTGGGTCAATTTTACGAAGGGCCCTTGGTGTACCCGAGGGCCCTGTTTTACTTAGGTCGATGTCAATGGGGACTTTTAATAGATCCGAGGATCCAATTCTTGGATTGATTCACTATGTCCGATAGATCAGGTCCTGTCCCTGCAGATCCTCGCAAGAGAGGTTTGTAGTTCATGGAAGCTTTTTCTATCTAGATTGTTTGACTTTACGGGGACTTTACCGTGAGGCTCTTCATAAATAGCATATGTAAATTTGATCATATCAATGTAATTATATGGAATTCTGATCTTTTACAGGCTACTAGCTAGTATATATACATGACTCATGTTAACGTACAAGGAAATTTTAAAAAAATAACACTCATAGAGTACATGCTAACATCTTAGTGACATTGGAGAGAGAGAGAGATTTAATTTCAATCCTAAGCATCATTAATTTGCCGAATGAAGTTTGTAATGTGGACAAATACTCGATTGAAAATTATTAATGATCGTTAAATTCCATACATATGGGAAGAATATAACAATCCAAATGCTATGTATAATACTTTAATTTAAATGTCCGTCTCCATATTGCCATATAATAATAC
Source organism: Echium plantagineum (assembly GCA_003412495.2). NCBI lineage: Eukaryota > Viridiplantae > Streptophyta > Magnoliopsida > Boraginales > Boraginaceae > Echium > Echium plantagineum. The sequence continues at coordinate 25,085,130 of CM016565.1, forward strand.
GTAACGATATCAATAATCAAATGCGTTGAATTATCTCGTTTCTCTTTTTATTTGCAAATATGTTGATTCATCTTCCAAATACCCTCAACGTTATCTTTCTTTTGCTATTATCCTTTTTTACAATGATCCATGCATCCCAAAACAATTGTCCAACAACTTCTTGCAAAGACAATAATTATGATATAAGATATCCTTTTTATCTCCAAGACCAACAATCTAACTATGAGTGTGGGAACCTCCCCATGTTCAATTTGAGCTGCAATACTCAACGTAACACAACCTTGATTCTTCCTCATGTTGGACAATTCTATGTTCGCTCCATTATGTATTCCCAAAAATTAATATCTCTAACAGATGAAAAAGATTGCCTTCCAAATTTTCTTTTATCTCCTTCTTATTCCGAGTTGCGCCTCCACTCGATCTCGCCTTTTTTCCTCCCCTTTGGGGAAGATTACACTTTCTTTAACTGCCCACCGGAGATCAGCCCACCAGTTGGATTTGCTAGTGGTGTGATTAGTTGCCTAGGGGACGAAAGCACTAAGGTGGTGGCGGCACTGGTGGAGTCAACAGGGTACGATGAATGTAGGTCGAAGTTAGAAAGCATGGGGTGCGAAGCAATAAGAACAGTACGACAAGCTCCAGTATCATTGTTTAGTCCCTCAATGAATAGTATTAAAGACTTGATATGACCGAATAGAACAGAGCTCAGGTCTCCATTAATGGAGTAGTATGAGCTTGAAAGAAACAGAGAGAAGAAGAATAAGGAAGAGAAACGAAATTGGAGAAGAAAAGTGATTAATTGAATTAAGCCACAAATAGGCAATATTTATAGTACATGACAAAGGGGCTCAGTTAACAAAAGCCACATGGCAGGCCCAACAACCAAATAACTAACCGAAGCAACTAACTATAACTAACTGAAAGAATTAACGACTAATCTAACATCCCCCCCTCAAGATGGACTTGGTCGACTGAAGTTCATCTTGGAAAGAAGCTCATGAAATGAAGTACCAGGAAGTGACTTCGTATACAAGTCCGCTAATTGCTTCGTAGTATTGATATGCAAAGGTCTTATAAACCCGTCCTTGTAGTGATCACGCACCAAGTGACAATCCATTTCTATGTGCTTGGTGCGCTCATGAAATGTAGGATTTTCAATAATACGAATAGCAGCTTTATTATCACATCGCAAATCAACTGGCAGAGAAACTGGGACATGTAAATCGCCCAAGACAAAAGTAATCCATTTCAACTCACAAACAGTGCTGGCTGCACTTCTATACTCAGCCTCAGCGGAGCTCCTTGCAACTGTGGACTGCTTTTTGGATTTCCAGGAGACTAAGGCAGAGCCCAGGAAAATACAGAAACCTGTAATTGACCTCCTGGTGTAGTGGCATCGACCCCAGTCAGCATCACAAAAGGCTGATAAAGCCAGAGAGTTCCCGACTGGATAGAACAACCCATGACTGTGATGGCCTGTCAAATACTTAACAATATGGACTGCTGCATTCCAATGATGCTGGCTGGGAGATTGCATATGTTGACTCAACAAATTAACAGAATAGGTCAAATCAGGCCTGGTAAAATTTAAATATAATAACCTCCCAATTAACCTCCTATAAGCTGATGGATTATCAAAGAGAGGTGAGTTAGGATCATAGTCAGACCAATCATGAGAAAGAGGAGTGACTGCAGCCTTACAACCTTCCAGGTTCAAGTCAGCAATAATGTCCTTGATGTATTTGGACTGAGTGATCATCATTCCAGCTGAAGACCTAGCTATTTCTATACCAAGGAAGTACTTAGCTTCCCCCATATCCTTGATAGAAAACTGGTGATGTAGGTGATCTTTAACAAGCTGAATGTGAGCCTCTGAGTTACTGGCTAAAAGCACATCATCAACATAAACTATGAGGATCACAAGAAATTCTCTGTCCTTTAAGACAAACAAACAATGATCAAAAGGGGATTGTTTAAAGCCAAAAGCTGTAACATGAGTTGTAAACTCCACATTCCACTGTCTACTTGCTTGTTTTAAACCATACAAACTCTTAGTAAGTTTGCACACTTGCCCTGTTTCAGCCTTCTCATATCCTTCAGGGGGAGTCATATACACTGTTTCCTCTAAATGTCCATGCAAGAAGGCATTGTTAACATCAACCTGATGTAAAAACAATCCTTTGGCTGAGACTATAGCAAGCACAAGCCTGACAGTAGCTGTTTTAGCAACTGGTGAGAAGCTCTCAAAGAAATCTACACCTTCTATTTGGTTGTATCCCTTGGCCACTAGTCTTGCCTTGTACCTATCAACCTCTCCATTTTGCTTATACTTTATCCTATATACCCACCTACAACCTATAGGTTTATGATTCTTAGGTTGAGGTACCAACTGCCAGGTTTGATTATGTTCTAAAGCTGTGAGTTCCTGCTGCATAGCTTCCCTCCAATGTGGATGTAATCTGGCCTCTCTGTAACTGTTAGGTTCACTTGACTTAGAAATATTTGCAAAGAAAGCCATGTGTTGTGTAGCAAAATCAGGAAAAGCTACTTTATTCACATAGTAGTCATCAAGCCATGCTGGTTGTGTTCTAAGTCTGGTAGACTGTCTTGTATCAAGTGTTAAATGATCCTCCTGATCAGTGGTGTGGTCCATATCATCATTTCCTTGCACAGAATCATCAGATTCCATATCTTCCTGCATATGTTCAGCTTGATGATCATGGCTGGAAGTTGCAGCATCATTCTCTGACATCTGTATATGTCTTGGTGAATCCAGAATACTCATATCAGGTGGGACATCACTGGGAACAACATTAGGCAGAACATTCTCTATATCCTGTGAATCATTGTCAGATATTAGAGAAGAAAACAATTTATTCTTATATGGAAATACATTTTCATGGAAAATTATGTCTCTGGATACAACAATTTTCTTATTCTCAAGATTAAAGACTTTATAGGCCTTTTGGTTCTGTGGGTATCCTATGAATACAGCAGGAATGGCTCTCTGTGCAAATTTATCTTTATGAGGAGCATTATCAGTTATGAAACACAAGCAACCAAAGACCTTCAAATATGTTATATCAGGCAGTTTCTTGTTTAGTATCTCATAAGGACATTTCCAATTCAATATGGAAGATGGTGATCTGTTAATTAGGTGTGTAGCAGTTAAGATAGAATTCCCCCAGAACTTTCTTGGCAAGCCTGATTGAAACATAAGGGATCTAGCAACTTGTAATAGGTGCTTATGTTTCCTTTCCACCACCCCATTCTGTTGGGGTGTATATGGACAGGATTTCTGGTGTAAAATCCCAAGATCAGCTGTTAATTGTGCAACCTGATGATTAACAAATTCTTTTCCATTGTCAGTCCTAATGCACTTAATAGTTTTGCCATATTGATTCTGTATCATAGTGATAAAGTACTTTATAACAGAGAAAGCCTGACCCTTGGAGGATAACAGAAAGACCCAAGTAGTCCTACTGAGGTCTTCAACAACAGTTAAAAAATAAGATGCACCACAAACAGAAGGTTCTTTATAAGGACCCCAGACATCAAAATGTACAAGATCAAAAACATCAATACTGGTAGTAATGCTTCTACCAAAAGGTAACCTTTGTTGTTTAGAGATAGGACAAACAAGACATATGTCTTTAACAGATTTAATGCTTTTGAGCAAATCAATGTGTTTAATAACATCAAGGGATGGATGTCCCAATCTTTGATGCCAAAGACTAAAGCTACTAAGAACAACATTATTGATACTATTAGACTGAACATTAAAAGATGATTCAGAAAGGTTCAAAAGAGAATTCTTCACAAAATCAGCATCAAAGGAATGGCTATTCAGGAGATACAATCCCTTGTCCAATTTAGCAATAGCAACAGTCTGATTGGTTTTAGCACCCTGCAGCAAACAATAGTTAGGATGGAAAATGAAATTTAATCCTGCAGAAGCAGTCAACTTACTGACAGAAAGCAAGTTAAATTTGAAACTAGGGATATGAAGACATTCTTCCAAGAATATTCCTGCATGTAATTCAATTCTTCCAATTCCATTCACTTGCTTAATGGTTCTATCAGGCAATTGAACAGGCATGGAAGTCTTGACTTTATGAAAATTCTTGAAACAAGACAGGGAGCCTGACATATGTGTGGAGGCTCCACTGTCTATGATCCAATATTGATCATTACCTTCTCCAATTTTATTGGAGTTATGTATCATGATACTACCTGAAAAATGAACAAGATTGGCAGAGCTGTTGTCAGTCAATTCCTTCATGTCCTTCTTGTGTAATCCAAGCTTCTCAACTTCCTTTTGTATGATGCTTGAAATCATGTTATGCAGTGCCCCACCATCATCATTGTAGCTATGATCTTGTCCAAGCTGCAGAGGTGTATCATCATCTGAGAAGGGTTGCATCATTACATTGTTTGCTCTTGCCTTTCCTCCCATTTGTGTATCTCTTGAGCCTGGCCACCAATCTGGGAACCCATTCAGTTTGAAACACCCAGATTTCACATGTCCCTTTCTTCCACAGTGGTCACATTTCCAATTGGATTTGTCCACCTTCTCAATCCTGGCATTTCCTACTGGTTTAGCATTGGTTCCCTGATTGTAGGTTGCCTTTCTTGGCTCAAATTTGACTTGCATTGCTGAGTTCTCCAAGTTTACACTCATCAGATTTTGAAGTGAATTGGTGTCTTCCACCTCTGTTATTGTCCCATATGCTTTGGCAAGTGTGGGTAATGGATCTTTGACAAGAATCTGGTTCCTGAAAGCACTGTATGTGTCACTCAGTCCCATCAGGAACTGCATCAATCTATCTTTCTCATTATTGGCATATGCTGGTTCAATCTCGGCCAATTCATCCCACAATCTTCTCAAATTGTTGTAGTAGGTTGTGACCGAGTCATTTCCTTGTCTTGCCAGGCAGATACTTCTCCTCAATTCATAGACCTTGAGGTGATTCGTTTTTCCAAACGTCTCCTTTAGTTCCTCCCAAAAACGTCTAGCATCTCTCATGTACACAAAACCATTGGCAATTTCTGGAGTAATTGAATTTTGTAGCCAGGAGAGTAGGGTAGAATTTACCTTCCTCCACTGCTTGTATGTTGGATCATCCATGGCAGGTGGTGGAATTTCTCCATTCAAGAATCCAAGTTTATCCCTTGCCTCCATGGCATTCATCATGGATATGCTCCAGGAGCTGTAATTTTTCTCAGTTAGGGGGATCTTGACCAAGACGAGGCTAGAGTGGTCAGAACTATGTAAGTAAAGAGGGTTGTCGGGCTTGATTTCTGCAGATTCTGCCATTTTCTTGAATCAAGAAAGGTGAATTTTGTAATGCGGAATGTAAAGAAAAGCAATATTGCAGGTTAGGATCGTATAGCTACCGCTCTGATACCATATTAAAGACTTGATATGACCGAATAGAACAGAGCTCAGGTCTCCATTAATGGAGTAGTATGAGCTTGAAAGAAACAGAGAGAAGAAGAATAAGGAAGAGAAACGAAATTGGAGAAGAAAAGTGATTAATTGAATTAAGCCACAAATAGGCAATATTTATAGTACATGACAAAGGGGCTCAGTTAACAAAAGCCACATGGCAGGCCCAACAACCAAATAACTAACCGAAGCAACTAACTATAACTAACTGAAAGAATTAACGACTAATCTAACAAATAGTAACGACCTCCTTCTCTCATGGGATGCACCCAAGTGCCAGGTTTGTGATCCACATCAGACAGGTATATTACGTTATTCAATAATGTTTTTTAATACTTATACTTACCCTTCGTCTTTATTTATGTATATGTGTATGTGTAATATACAGTAGATGATCTTGAGGAAATTTCTTCGAAACTAGGTATAAGTTAATTAAATAAACGACTACGATTCTGTCGTCTATTATATGTCTTATGCTCTGTAATTTAGCTCAATTAGAACAGTGATCGCCCGTTTCCTTAATCATTTCACTTTTAATTTAATCTATGTAATTTATTAACCAACGTTCATATGATATGAATATCTTAATGATGGTATTAGAAATAAAAATACACAAATTTTTATTACAGTACATCTTTGAGGAAATTTGCAAAAAGGTTCCATTAATTATCATCTAGTATATTATCGGATAATATGGCATTGCAGTTATTTAGCTCCAATATTTTAATTAACAAAAATGGTTCCTAGAGAATAATGACATAATTGATGCAGAAAATTTACAATTTTTAGGAGTGTAGTAAACTGCAATCAAGTACTCCATTAAATATCCGAATATTTTCTCCTCATGACATTAAAACTCTAATGTATTAGCTTTCATAAAAAATTACAGTTTTTCAATAAACATGATATGATTTAACGGTCTAATAGTTAGTAATTTCTCTATTAATTATTCGTATTATTATTGTAATCGTACACTTAGTGCTATTTTTTTTTGAAAAATGCTCCGTGAGTCTAATAAATTTGATCCATGTAATTTCACAAGGGTTGATATTTTAATTTGGCGTCGAACAAACTGAGATTTTAATTTCATAATTTATACGTTAATACCGATTACTTATCATCGACTCATCTACAGAGGATTCGAGGATGAACAAAATCCGTCGTTTCGTGGGGTACTTTTGCTTAGTAGCTTTCGTTTTAATACCTAGCTTCTTAGGTGGTTTAATTGCCTCCTACAAGTACATTCTGTATAGAAGAAGACGAAGATATGACATGAGTGCATATGTGGTAGCGATAAACGCAACCGTGGTGGGCGGGGGCACAAGAACACCAAGGTCGGCTGCTACGATCGCAGTAGATGAAGCAACAATCGAATTGTACAGCGAGAAGTTAGTTGTTGATGAAAGTGGGAAGCTTAAAGGGAAGGATGTTAGGGAGATGAGTTGTTGTATATGTCTAGGAGAGTATCGCCCAGGAGAGACAGCTCGATGTATATTGGAGTGCGAACATTGTTTCCATGCAGAATGTGTTGATGAATGGCTAAAACCCAAAGGGATTTGTCCTGTTTGTCGACATCCTCTTGTTTCTTCCGACTACAAAACATTATTATAATCTATTCTGCTATATGTTTTATGTACAATGCCAACATTATTTCTATACATATATTGCATTCACAAACATGATTATAATTTGTTGAATTTATAATTGTTTTATTCACTTATACTTTCTTAATTAATAAATATCATTGTTTACTTTTTAACTGTTCTAACTAAAGATATGCAAAGCTTGAGTTTCTATTGCTTTGTGAAAAAAGCCAACAGAGTGATGGTAATTACTAATTTAGCTAATGCTAAGTATGTGGTAGTTTAATTTCCGAGCTTGTAAATTGTAATAATTTATCATGAGCAATGGAGATTATACATTTCAAAAATCACTACATAGCAAATTGATGCTTCATGCTAGAAAGTGAAAATGGAAATGAAATTATAATATGAATAGATCAATGGGGAATGTACTCCACCACAATAACGTCAATGGAGGAACTGACGATGGTAAAATTATATATAAAAAAAATGGTACTCCCTCCGTCCTAAATGATTGGTATATTTTGACTTTTGTTGTCAAATTGTACAAAAATTTGATTAATTCTCATTGGGACCTTGTTAGATTCGTCTCAATATATATTTTTGAAATATCAATTTTTTATAATTTTTTCATATGTAAAATAAGAGATATTTACATTTTAAATCGTGTTTCCTTGATAATAAAAGTCAAAATGCACCAATCATTTAGGAATAGAGGAAGTATTTTACTTTAAGATATAAAATCTTACTATTCATTTATTCAAACATTAAGTTATTCGTCTATTTTAAATGTTGATAGGAGTATTATTTTTATGTTATGAAAAAGATTGTCCGTAATAATAAGAGTTCAATACAAGATTTTCTAATTGACTAATATTTATTTAAGTTAAATATCACTGGATGGGTTACGATTTTTCTAAGAATTTTGCTTTTAGAGATACTCGAATAGCCTAGTGGAAAAGGCTCTTGCTAGTGGCCAGAAGGTCCTGAGTTGAATTTCACTTCATAACTAATTTATAAAAAAAAAAGAATTTTACTCTTACGATTTATACTAATGCATTAGTTTCACAATTTGATTCCTAATGTTTATATAAATAATATAATAGTACTTAAAAAAAAAATCTTAGAAGAACAAATTTTAGAAAGACCATAACTTTCTCACACATATTATTACAAGATGATTAAGTATTGCTAAAATCTTATGTATGTTGACCGATAAATATAGTATATATGTCAACATGACTATTGCCATGTGATTGAAAGTCTTCATTTGGCCGACTTTACACTATTGATTGCTAAAATAATCCATTAACGAAGGAAAAAGATAGCACAAAAGTATGGCATGTATATTTTCCTCCTCTGGATTGCTATTATGTAATATGTATATTTGGAGGTATCTTAGAGCAATCGTGAGAAAATTCCAAATGATCTCCGAAAATAGTACCAAATTGCACTTTGGGCCTCAATAGTGACACGGGCGCAACATAATTCTAGAAAGTGGCCCGAAACTTGCAGTTTGGTCCCCAAATTAATTTTTCGTTAAAAGTGAGGCAAAAACATAACTTTTAATACTTTAACTTAGATTAACTTACTTTTGGGATCAAATTAAAAATTCAAACCCAATTCCCCAAAATGACTTAAACACTTAAACATATAATTTTAAAACACTTAACTTACTTTCCGGTTACTTTATTTTTCAAATTAAACTTTCGATTACTTTTTCGAATTTTTTCTTGATTTATTTGTCTATTTTTTTCTCGTTTTCTTTTCTCTATTTTTTCAATTTCTTTTCGATTTTTTTCTTGTTTTCTTTTTCGATTTTTTTCTATTTCTTTTTTTGATTTTTTTCCCGATTTATTTTCTCTATCTTTTTCAAAACCTTTTTGATTTTTTCTCGTTCTCTTTTCAATTTTTTCTCGTTTTCTTTTTCGATTTTTTCTATTTCTTTTTTGGATTTTTTCCCCAATTTATTTCTTCAATTTTTTCTCGTTTTGTTTTTCTATTTTTTCTCGATTTATTTTTCTATTTTTTTAGGATTTCTTTTTCGCTTTTTCCCATTTCTTTTGATTCTTAGAAATCGTGAAAAAAATAAATAAAAAAAGAAAACGAGAAAAAATTGAAAAAGAAAACTAGATAAAAACAAGAAAAAATCGAGAAAAGAAAACGAGAAAAGGGAAATAAAAAAATCGAAAAAGAAATAAAAAGAAATCGAACAAAAAATTGAAAAATAAATCAAAAAAGAAAATTGAAAAGTAAATTGGGAAATAAATAAAAAAAATCATAAAAGAAATCGAAAAATAAATCAGGAAAAATAAATAAAAGGAGCCACTTTCAATATTGTCGTGTTACCTACTGTTAATGTTACCGTTAACACAATAATTTAGTAGGGGCAAATTGGTACCTTCAGGCTTAATAAACAACCTAAAAAAAGGAAAATTTGAAAATACACAAATCAATTTAATGGTTATCCAAAATCCCCAAATTAAATTCGAAACCTAATTTTACCAAGGGTCCCCTTTTCATGAGTGAGTAAAATAAGGCAATTAAATCATGGGTGAGTAAAAGAGGACCTTGTGTATAACATAGGTAATGGTTCCAGGCTTCTAGCCTTTTGCCCTTCCAATTATAATATGTTGACTTTAATATCAAATATTTTTTAGGCCAAAAGCCAAGGACGACCACTTTTTTGAGTTATACTTTCGGTCGATCACTTATGTTTTTAAATAGTCGTGGTTAATCACTTATATTTTTGAATATGTCTCAGTTGGTACTTACTTCCAATTATTTTCTTAAAAAATATCCAGCGCGAAATGACTATTTTGCTTCTCAAAATTTGACAAGTAAGGGTTGCGTGACATGTTTAACGATGTGTTAAATGAAAATTAAGCCAAAGTACTAATTGAATCTGATTTTGTAAAATAAATGATCAATCGAGATATTTTTTTAACATAAGTGATCGAGCATATCCATAACCCATACAAAGGACTATTTTGCCTCTCAAAATTTGACATATGAGGGTGAGCTGGTTAACGTTGTGCTAACTAAAAATTAAGCCGAAGTACAAACTGAGTTTGATTTTGTAACATAAATTATCAACCGAGACATTTTTAAATATAAGTGATCGACCGAATCCATAACCAAACATATGACTATTTACCTCTCAAAATTTGACATGTGAGGTCATGTGACCTGTTTAACGATGTGTTAGTAACTGAATTAAGCTAAAGTAGTACTAACCGAGTTTGATTTTATAACATACATAATCAACAGAGATATTTTTAAATATAAGTACATGATCAACCAGATTCATAATCCAAACATAGGTGATGATCCTAACCATTTTTCGTTGAATTTATTCATATATATATATAGTTTATATATTAACTGATTATATATTGATTAATTCTCCAAGATAATCACAATAAAAAAATAAATAAAAAATAAAAAATCTTAGTGTACTTGTTAAGTTGTTATGTTGTACTTCAAAACTTAAAACATTATTTTATTTCCATGTACGTTATGTTACATTATATGTACGTATTGCTAGTGCAATAATTCCACCATTATATGTAGTACTATTTGTACTCTTTCATCTTTTCATATTATGTACTCTTTTGATGTCATGAAAAACTAGACAAGATAATACTATCTATTCCTAAATAATTGGTACATTTTGACTTTTAAAGTCAAAGTTTAAAAGTTTAATCAATAATTATCATTAAACGATAAAAACTAATATAATCATGTGAGATCTTGTTAGATTCGTCTCAATATATATATTTGATATATCAACTTTTTATAATTTGTCGAATATTAAATAAAAGATATTGAAGTTTAAATTGTATTTTGTTGACCATAAAAGTCAAAATGTACCAATCATTTAGGGATAGAAGGAGTATTAGTAGTATATATTATGTCCTCTTTTCATTTATCCCAAAATCTAATAGATGAAAATTGGTTAAAGTGAAAATTATTTCAAATAATTTTTTTTTTCAAATATTAGGTCAAGATAATATTAAATTATTTATTGTATCAAATTATTATATTAAATTAAATATATAAAATAGAGCAACAAGTATATATGAAATTTGTTCCACTATCCTAGCACTACCTTATGTCCTTATCTCTAAAGAAATAAGTAGCTAGCTAGGAAGAAAAAACAAACAACACATGATTCAACAGTTAAGTTAAAATTGAACCCCCAATAATAATGTGCACACAAGGATTAGCAATTGCAGATTATAGGCCTACCATGAAACCAAGAATTTATATTGGAGCACCATTATTGGATGCATTTTTGGGCATAAAGTGAGAATAGGCAACCAAATTTGTTGGAATCATTGTACGAACCTTTTTTTATTTATTTACCTACCATTTCTCCTTAAATTGATTAAAATATCTTGATAAATCCTTTACTTATTCCTAGATTTTCCTATTCTCCTGATATTTTTCTTTTTCTCCTCCACCATCTCATAACCATCATCACTATCACCATTACAATAATCACCAATATCATTTACTTTAATCACTAATAATCACCACCACGACAACAAAAAAAAACATCACTACTTCGATTTTCATCTTCTGCTTCTTCTTCACAACATCAATACTGCCAACCACCATGACATACCAAAATGAGAGAAGGATAAAAACTAAAAAAAGAATGGAGATGAGTATGCTTCTAGTTTTTCTCTATTTTTATATTATATATAGGGTGGGGGGGGGGGGGGGATGATTCCCTTTATAAAATATTGAAAAATACGATGTACTTTTTGTTATTATAAAATAAAATTATATCATTCCATTTAAAAACTACTCCCTCCATCCCATTTTGTTTGTCCTATTTACTTTTGCACAAAGTTTTAGAAAATTTTAAATTCATCTCACATTATCAATTTTCCCTCCATAATTTTGAACTAAATGATACTCAATTTTGGGATTTCCAAAAAAGGAAAAGTGGACAAATATTATGGGATGGAGGGAGTAAAATATTTAGTCTCCTAAATTTATATATTTTCCTTCATTTATATAATATTACTCATATTTGCTTTGATATAAACTGTGATATTGATATTCTACCAATACAACTAAAACACATACATACTAATACCATGTAGGTAGGAAATTGATGAAAATTATACTCCTTATATACTACTCATAGGATACTACTCCTTGTAGGCATATAAACATAGTGGAAATGTGGTTCTCCCAACAAACTTGTTCTCTAATAACGAAATGCCAAATGTTGTGCATCAATAGGTGAAACAAAATGGAATAATATTGTACTATTAAATAAAATAAAAAGGCACTTGAGAGTTGAGAGTAGCCAATCGAAGGCCAGAATTTTACAAACACATGCATGCTAATATGAGACCCAACGTGTTCTTTAATCTTTTTGTACTTCAACATAATTATTAAGGACAAGATGCGCTTCCTATGACTATCAAATATCTATGGCTTCTTTTCTTATTGCGCCCAATCGTCTATGCTATTTTCTTTTTATCTTTTTAAATCGCCTCCCAATATTCTTTTCCGTTTAAAACAAAAATAAGGCAAAAATAGAGAATCAATTTAGGCGGTTCATATCCTCTGCTTTCATTATCATACTTTACTCATCATAATTAATCACCTACCCATATAGCCACCTCGCTTAATTGCAACAACAAAGCTCTTGTTCAGTCAAGACATCTTGCTCTAGTGGCAAGCATGCTGACATCTCTAGCGGAGGTCTCGGGTTCGAGCCCTTTTACTAACAAGGAAGTGGTCAGAGAGAAGAATTTCTCTCACTAGTTTGATGCTACTCGCCTCTTTCCTTGAATTTACGAGTTTACGAATTGTACTGATGTTTGATGATTGTAATGGATTATGCGTATTAATAAAATCAAAGGGTAACCCCCTTTTTAAAAAAGAAAAGAAAAGAAAGCTCTTGTTCAGAGACATTCCTACGATCAAATCAGTAAAAACACTGTCAACTAATATCAGAAGAAGTATAGGTCAGAGAGAATTCAGAATAAGTTACTTTCGAAGTGTCAAATATGTTACCTATTTATAGAGTCCTTTAGGAGAGAGAGAAAGGATTTGCACCTTCTCTACTATATAGGTGCGCGTGCGCAGCTTAGATGAACCTTACAGGTTGTCCAGCCCGCCCGTACGATCCAGAATTAGGACCAATGGACCGCCTAATCCATCAATAAACAAGTCCTAATCCATCACAAGAGATATGTAACCAAAACTTAGTAATGATACAAGTCATGCTAATTAATATATAAATTAAACTAAAATAAAATAGATTATTCTCTCCATCGTGTTTTGTTTGGCCATTTCATTTTGGGCAAATGGCTTCTGACATCGCTCACGTTTGAAAAAAGCCAGTTACATCACTCATGTTCATAATCGCCAGTTAGATCACTAATGTTTAGAAAGTCATTCAATCGGACAACTCTATCAGTTTTTTGAAGGGTATTTCTATCCAAACAAATTTTTTCCTCTCATAAGCCCCCTAATTTAACTCCTAGTAACACATTGACCCCAATCCTGAGATTACAATTTTTTCGATTTCTTTTTCAATTTTTTCTCGATTTCTTGTTCAATTTTTTTCTCGATTTTTTATTTTATTTATTTCTTCGACTTTTTTTCAATTTTTTCTCAATTTCTTTCTTGATTTCTTTTTTTTGGATCTTTTTTTCCACTTTTCCAGTTTCTTTTTTGATATTTTTCCATTTGTTTTTTTTTAATTTTTTTCGATTTCTTTTTCAATTTTTTTTCGATTTTTTTCAATCTCTTTTTCGATTTTTTCCGTTCTTTTCGATTTTAGCAGTTGTTTTGGCTAAAAGTTTCGATTTGGTAAAAAAGTTTGGTTTTCTAAAAAATTATGAAAACCGAACACCTTTGCCAAAAAACTATCAAAATCGAAGGGGTTTTTTTTACAAAAATAAAATTTTTAGCCAAAACAACTAATAAAACCGAATCATTTAGCCAAATAACGATCAAACAATTTGCTCACTAATCGAAAAAAAATCAAAAAAGAAATTGAAAAATAATAGAAAAAGAAAATCGAAAGTTTAAATTGAAAAAAGTAAGTTTAAGAAATTAAATTGGAGAAATAGATGGGGTCAATGTATTAATAAATATGGAGTAAATATGAGGTTAATGTGTTTATTAGACTTATTTAGGGGTGAGTAAAAGTTAACTTGGGTGTGTATGAGAGAAAATATGTATTTGGACAGAAATATCCTTCCAAAAACTACCATGATGACCCGATTGAGTGACTCTTTAAACATTAGTGATCTAACTGCCGTTTTCGAAACATGAGTGATCTGACTGGTTTTTTTTCTAAACGTGGGTGATGTCAGAAGCCATTTGCCTTTTTATTTTTGCACAAAATTGTAAGAAAATGTAAATTTATCTCACGTAATTTCATTTTCTCTCCACAAATTTAAACTAACATAAATTGCGGATGTGTGTCACTTGATCACATGAATGAGCTTGCGTTAAACATTTGAACAACACACACAACATTCGCTCTTCGAAATAGTGAGAATCCAAGTTGTGTGAAAAATCGAGACAACTGACACTTCAATTTTTTATCAATTAAGCTATACACGAGCATATTATGAGGTTATAATGAATAAATATGGAGGGATATAGAGGTTGTATAAAATTAGTTGGGTGGACAGGAAGAGGCAACAGGTATACCGCGTGAATTGTGATGGCCGTACGAGTGGCAGTAATTATAAATGCCACCGCCCTTATCCCATCAAACCTCACTATCTTTCACTTTCTTTGTAGAGGACTTTCAGACCTAGATTCATACACTTCCAACTCAATACTCTGCTTATCCACAACCTACTAATTCTTCTTCTTCTTCTTCTTCACCTTCCCAATTACCAGATCCAATTTCTCGAATAATAATGGAGGCAGATCACATCAGGATGCATCATCAACACCACCCTACTCAACACCAATGTTCTTCCTTTGTTGCTAAACACATCAAAGCTCCTGTTGATATTGTACGCTCTTTTCTTTATTTCTTCTCTTTTCGGATACAGATTTTGGCTTCTTTAATCTAGTTATGGTGTTATCTTAGTTTTGCATGTCAAAAGATTAAATATTCAATTTTTAGTTGCTCAGGAAAATGAAATCAAGAATTTGTTATCTGTTTTCGTATTTGTTTTGATCTTCATATAGTTTAGGATAAGTTATGTTAGAGTTGACTTTGGTTCTTGATGCAGATTTGGGTACTTCGGTTCCTTAATTTTGACTTATCATAATGCTATCTCAGGTTGTTCTGTGTTTTGGAATGATTAAAATTTAGATTTGAAAGTTCTAGAAAATTGTTTAGGGAAATAAAATTAAAGAATATTGAATAACTACAGAGAGACTTAATTTTTATTAACTTCCATTAGTTAATTCGTTATAAGCGTGCAATTTCAACTACTGCAAGATAATAATTTCTTGTACAGTTAGTCTTAAACACAAAATTTGTTAAGCAAGTTTTTGTAGTTGCTCAAGTGAGATTGTGATGGTAATTTGTAGGTTTGGTCACTAGTGAGGAGATTTGATCAGCCACAAAAGTATAAGCCCTTTGTAAGCAGGTGTACTGTTGAGGGTGATCTGAAGATTGGAAGTGTTAGAGAGGTGAATGTTAGATCCGGCCTTCCAGCCACAACTAGCCAAGAAAGACTGGAGCTTCTTGATGATGAAGAGCACATTCTCGGTATCAAGATTGTTGGGGGTGATCACCGGCTTAAGGTACGTTGTGGATCTCCCTTCCCTATCCTTACAATTGATTATTGAGAGGAGACAGAATATTTAGTGTAGAATTTCATGGGCTAGGGAAGCCTGGAATGATAATTCATACAATTTTACATGGTTATTGTTTTCAGATATTGATTACGAGTGGGGTCAACCATATCTCCAACCCCTTTATATCTGTATTGACTATCTTAAGATCGTGTGATGACATAAGAGATAATATATTGATAGGGTATGAAACAGGCATCAAACACATTTGATGTGTTACAGGGTTAAGGCAGAAGGTCTAGAAAACAAAACAGAAGCAGTGCTTAGTTATGGACCAAAGTTATGAATAGCGGTATAGCGGCGCGTCACGGAGAATAGCGGCGCAATAGCGGTTTTTTGGAGTTTCGCCGCCACGGACCGCTAAACGCTATTCACAACTTTGTTCTACATCATGAACTCGCGCCTCACAGTCACTTTGTTTGTTTAGTACTTTAGTATATAAATTAATTACTGTACCAACTTATTTTTCACTTAAGTAACGGATTCCCATTGATGTTAATTTTGCAGAATTACGCCTCAGTTGTTACAGTACACCCAGAGACTATCGATGGCAAACCAGGCACTCTACTCATTGAATCATTTATAGTCGATGTTCCCCAAGGAAACACTCAAGATGATACATGCTACTTTGTGAAGGCCTTGATAAACTGCAATCTCAAATCTTTAGCTGATGTTTCAGAGAGGATGGCATTGCAGCATCAGATTGACCCCCTTAGCAGAAGCTGAGATTTTCAATTATTCTCAAGTCTCAGAAGATATT